>JBBPOS010000043.1:0-102155 GCA_038091575.1 Leccinum subgranulosum | reverse complement strand
GACGTGCACCTACACCGAGAATCGTACACCGACCGAGAACCCTACACCGAGAACTTTGCATTCACACCTAGATCAGTAATCGGAGATTGAAATGATCTCGGGGTGAGTTCGAGGTCCCCCAAAATTCGGGAGATTGTAAAAGAAGCTGTCTGCAATATCCCAAATACGCTGATCAACACTGTTACCGGTCGTCTATGCGACAAAGTTCAACAGGAAAGAGCTTTCGAGGAATTTCCGATTTTCAACGAGTTGCGATCTTCAATGATTAGGAAGATTGATGATGAACGTATTCGAAGAGAAGTCAAGGGATTCTACCGATACGTAATGTTCTCGCACCGGTGGCAACCGCCCGAACCAACTTTCCAGAGGGTTCAAAACACCACGGTCTATAGGCTGCCTGCGTCTCTGGCTCATACCAAACTTTTTAAGTTCTGTAAACTTGTGTATGGTCTGTGCTTCCTCTGGGCATGGAGCGATACATGCTGCGTGAACCAAACGGACCAGGGAATTCTGCAAGAGGCAGTGGTCGCCATGTTCAGGTGGTATCGCGGCTCGTCGCTCACTATTGTCTACCTGCTGGATGTCTCTTCGAAGTCGCAGAGAGATGGGGACCTGTGGCGGAGTATCTGGAACACTCGCAGTTGGACTTACCAGGAATACCTTGCTTCGGAGATGGTGAAATTTTATACGGAAGACTGGCAACCATACCTCGGCTTGACGATGTTCAATCACAAAGAATCACCTCTTATCATTCGGGAGATGGAGCAGGCCATGAGCATTGTCACGCAGGAGTTGTCCACCCTTCAACCGGGGCCGAACAGGGCCCGCGAGAAGCTCTATCTGGCTTCCAAACGTCAAACGACCCGGGAGGAAGACATCGCGTACTGTCTGTTTGGCATTTTCAGTGTCTCAAAACCTGTCATCTATGGAGAGGGCAAGTAGGTGGCGGTTGGTCGTCTTCTAGAGCATATCCTGGCGCGTTCGGGAAATGTGACGATTCTGTCCTGGACCGGGACCCGCGGTAGTCAGCACAGTTACCTCCCTGCCGATCTCACCGTTTACGACCAAATCGCGCCGCTACATGTTCCGCAACAACTTGCTGGGATGGATGACATAGTCACATCATTACACCCATCTGACCTCTCTCTCAGTGTTTCGCTATATAATCGACTCCGAGAGCTCGCGCCGCTTTCCCTTGTTGCCGGTCGGCTGCGGCTCCCAAGTATTGTCTTTCAACTCGCCAATGTTCGGCGTTTTTCGGAGTCGGATTCCGACTCCTCCAATGCTGTTTATCGTGCGAAATCACCGCTGCTTGGTGATGTGGAGATCCAGACCACGGATGACTTGACCGCCATGAAAGGCTTACGTCTCATCCACCCATGGATCATTCCTCTTCTCGAACAGGAATTCTCTCACGATCATGAGCCTGATCTACTAGAGCCGCATGCCCCGAGGCTGGTCGTCCGGCTCAGACAGAAGTTCGGGGCGTTGCTACTTGCCCGAGTACCGCATGCGCATGCGCAGTACCGACGTGTGGCGACGGATTGTTTGATTGTGGTCCAGGTGCGCAAGGAGACGGGGTTGAGTGACTTGATGGCGGGTATTCAGACGGTCGACGTGCAGTAGCCTGGGATTGGAACGGTTCTCATTGGATCATGGCTATCATTTTACTGTAGCTAACTTTACACTGTATGATTCTAGTAGTGCGATCTATCACTTCTAATTACTTCCGTGCATCGAACAGGTAGGAACGATGGTTTCTGAAGTCTGATGAACTTGAAACCGTTAGTCACCATGCTCGACCAAGAACTACTTACATGAAAGTGATGCCAATGATTTGAAGGCACAGAACTCGTCGCGATTCGCGAACTTGAACCCCGTGATCCGATCATCGCTTCATTTGATCATACTACTACTATCATCATAGACTGAGTCTAAGTCTGTCTGTCTCATCTTTTCTACCCACCCACCTTGACCCTGTGTTCGTTTTTTTCTGCAATAATGTCCTCACCTGAGATCGCCTCTCTGTACCATTCCTACATAGTCCGAGTCGTACCGTTCAAAATCCGGCCTTTTCGCCGTGGCGTGCCCGGAGTCTTCACCGCTCCGGGTCTCGGCACACCCTGATAAGCCGGACCGGATCCTTCGCCGCTGCGCCCAACCCCGGGCCCACCCAAGTAAGTAAGTACAATATATTCCTTCGGCCCTCGCAAACAACACGACCCTCAGGGCCTGGAAGTCACAAACTTCCTCCTACCACCAACTATGCCCGCTTCTGCAAGGGCGCCAATTGGGCTCACATGCGACTGTTCTTAATCACCGTGCGACCAACTTCGATCCTGCCTCAACGCGCACCTCTTCACTTACAGAACCACGCGCCCGGCCTCCGCCCCTTACCCACGTCAAGTTTCTTAAGACCCTCTCACCCACCTTCAAAGCTACGGGGCTCACAGGGTGATGGCATTTGTAGTGGCTCCACCCTATAATACTACCTTCTTCAGATACACCGTGCTGCCTTCAATACGCAGGAGACCACTCAAGTATGTTCCTCCTCCTATCTTCAAGGTATTCTGCTGCCGCTTGCGTTGCTGGCACTCCCACCACACGGGGATAGCAACTAGCACCATACCCGATGGAAGAAACTCGGTGTCCGTCCCAGACCGGTAAACCTGTCGCGCTTATCGCACCTCGTCATGCAATAGCAGTTGGAGTAGCCGTAGTACAATGTATGTATCCGTCTGCTTGCCTCATTTCTTGTGTGCTCAGAGACTTCCAACCAAAGATAACTCGATCCCTGTCGTGTGGGAACGAAATAAATTTTGGCGCCTATGACGACAAGTGTTGCAAACATGCGTATAGATGAATAGTTCGCCACTGGATGAGGTTGGAGTGGACGGGTACCGCATGGACTCAGTGAATCGAACTTGCTAGGAAATCAATTTTGGAATCTTGGAAGTTCCTAAGCCGCGAAAGCAAGGGCGAAAGGGTAACAAAGTTTCGAGACTATACACGCGGAATCCTCGATGGTGGAACAGAACGGTCGCTCCACTAGGAAATCACGCGTTGTATGTCTCTCGTACTTCGTCCATTGGAACATTATGTCAGAACTCGACTCATGGCAGACATTGCACACATACCATATATGTAGAGTCGTCAGCTAAACGAATTGCGAAGCGTAGATGACGTACATTAGTGCTGTATGGGATGGAAGACGTCAGTGCCGGTGTGTTCGGTATATTCTATTCACTTAGCCACCACTGGTTTTGTTTCTGGAACATGCACGGACACGGTTCCCGGTCTCGCCTATCACCCAACAAGGGTCAGCCCGGTCGGGTGGTTCTGGTTCCGTTGGAGGTCAATATTAACAGCGACGTCCTCGGGCTTCTCCCGGCATTTCGGGCATTGGTATCAGTTACCTCGTCGGTCATTTCGTAGGAGTGTAAATCTGCAAATCGAATCAATACGTTCATGCCTTGGGTCACCGAGCGATGCGCTGTGCTGATTTCATTTCAGGGACTGTCGACCAGTGTGGTGATGCACAGTCACGAGCGGGAAAATCGCCACAAGCAGGGCATAGAGCTACGCTCCTGGCGCCAGTATCGATGCACCACTGCCCCTCATGGTGGCACTGTGGATCCATGCAGATGATGACTGTGTTAGAAATGAGAAAGCAACTTCGAATTGGGCAATTGGAAGTTGAACAGCATGTATCGATGACGTTTTCAATAGTTTCTTCTCGAAAGCCTGTGCCTTTCATATTGCTTACCTTGCGTCCGGCATATGGGGGAAGTCACATTAAATGTGGATGCGGTGCGGAGTGACGAGGCTGCCGGTTGATCAGAGCCAGGCACCGCAGAGAAAAAGAGTGGCGGTAACGGAGGAAAGGTGAAAAAATGGCCCGCAGAATTTTTCGCCGAACGGTGGCCGACCTTGCTGTAGGTCTATACACTGGATGTGGTTTTGCTATGAGTGGAGGCGGCGCAAATATGGATGAACGTAGACGAACATTTAAACCACCGGGGGGGTCGATGGAGCGCTTCAAGTCGCACCCCACTAGAATCTAGCCCAGCATGAGCTTCAATGCAAATGGGCGAAATAACACGAAGGGTGAGTAGTATGAAGGTAAGACCATCAATGGAAGGCACTGACGAGAGCATAGAAGAGGACGGTGGAAGCGAAGGTGATCTACCAATGGAAAAGCATATCGTTGGCGCGAACCCGATCAAGATAGATGTTCAAGACAACGATAACATACGGAAGGTCGTATTTTTCCCTGACGGAAAGGAACTCGTGAGCGCAGGAGGACGAGGAAAAATTCGACGATGGAGAGTGGTAGATGGCAAGGAGGTGCCAGGGGAACCGATGGACGCCGGAATTGCGATTGGAGACGTCGCAATCTCACCGGACGGAAATTGGATCGTCGCTGGGACGTTGACCGGCCAGGTGATCGTGTGGAATGCGAAAAGCTTGCTTTCAACAAACACGGAACCGAGCGGTGAACGCGCTGGACATCTCCGCTGACTCGACAAGAATAGCAAGCGGATCGGACGACAAAACACTGGTCATTTGGTCTCTTTCGGATGGCAAGAAATGGGAGCGCGGCCCTTTGCAACTCGACGAATTCGTCACTGCTGTCAAGTTCTCGCCCGATGGTCAACTTATCGCAGCAGCTATGTATTACAAGGAGTCTGTGCAGGTCTATGACAGTCGCAACGGCCAATTGCTCGCAAACTTTCCAGTCTACGTATGCACCGTGCTGAACGGAAGCCTTGCTTGGACGAGCAATAGCAAACAGCTGTTTGCCTTGTCTTCCGGCAGCGATATCCACTGCCTCGACGTGCACACTCAGACGACACAGTTGAGATGGAACATTGACGACGAAGAAGACATTGCAAATTATATGGCATTGTCGTGCGATGACAGGTTGATCGCAACCTCCGGAGATTCGTCGTTCTCCTTCTGGGACGTTACAACTCACAAGAAGCTTGATGTCATCGAGCATGGCTTCAGTTCCACGGCGCCCATGGCCATCTCGCCTAACAACGACATCGCGGTCGCTTCAGATCAGAAGATTATCATACAGCGTCTCCCCAACCTCCCACTCGTGAGTTTCGAAACTTGAATCACACCACGTTCTGATCGCAGATTACTTCCTTAAATCAAACAGCCAGAACCACCAGCGGGCAATGGAGACATGGTGAAGCTACGTGAGGAGATTGCTCGTCGAGGTGTGTTTATTATTCCATTCTCGTTCACGCTGTGTTGACAACCGTATCTCGGCTCTGGCGAATCCAGAGAGAGTTGATCAAGAACTTCGTGACGAGGTTGCTCAGGTCAAGGACGACAACAACAAGCTCGAGAAAGCTGCTCAGAAACTCCGTGACAATTTTGCTGGGCACACGGTCGACAAAAGCAAGCTCGAGCAGACGATGAAGTCCGAGAAGCAACGCTCGGGTACGCTCTGTCCATTCTCATTCATGCCTCCTTAAATAACCATCTCTCGGCTATGGCGAATCTAGAGAAAGTTGCTCAGGATCTTCGTGCGGAGGTTGCTCAGTCCAAGGACGACAAGAGAAAACTCGAGCAGACAATACAGTCCGAGAAGGAACGCTCGGGTACGCTCTGCCCATTCTCATTCGTACTTCGTTAATAACCGTGTCTCGGCTCTGATGAATCTAGAGAAAGTTGCAGACGAACTTCGTGACAAGGTTGCTCAGGTCCAGGATGACAATAGCAAGCTCGAGCAGAAGCCCGAGAAGCAACGCTCGGGTACGCTCTGCCCATTTTCATTCATGCCTCCTTAAATAACCATCTCTCGGCTATGGCGAATCTAGATAAAGTTGCTCAGGATCTTCGTGAGGAGGTTGCTCAGTCCAAGGACGACAAAAGAAAACTCGAGCAGACAATACAGTCCGAGAAGGAACACTCAGGTTCATTTTGTCCGTTTTCGTTCGCGCCGTATTGGTAACCGCATCTGCGAATGTAGAGAGAGTTGTGGGCGAACTTCGTGAGGAGAATGCGCAGGTCAAGGTCGACAAAAACAATTTAGAGTGGATGATTCAGTTCGAGAAGACACACTCAGGCACGCGTTGTCCATTCTTATTCACGCCGTGTTTATAACCCCATCTGCGATTGTAGAGACGATTGTTCGTGGACTTCGTGAGGAGGTTGCGCAGTTCAAGGAGAAGTTGGAGTCCGAGAAAGAATGCTCAGGTGACATATGTCCACTCTCATTCCCACCTCGTTAATAACCGTGTCTTGGGTCTGGCGACTCTAGATAAAGTTACTCGTGAACTTCGTGATGAGATTGCTAGGCTCAACGTCGACAACAGCAGACTCCAGCAGATGATGCAGTCCGACTCCGGTCCGCTCTCCCTATTCTCATTCACGCCTCGTTAATGACTGTGTCTCGGGTCTAGCGAATCTAGAGGAAGTTGCTCAGAAACTTCGTGACGAGGTTGCTCGGTACAAGGCTAAATATGACTCGCTCGAGGAAACGAACCGTTCTGGTCGTGCACAGATTGAAAAATCAGGTATGTTCTGGCTACTTTTACCCCTACTTTATTGACAGTTGCCTCTGAACTCGCAGAGAATCTATCGAAAGAGTCCGCCGTCCAAACCCGGGAAAAGCTCCATGAGGCTTCCAGCCGTCAAATGACATGCGAGGAAGACTTCAAATGGCTGTTTGGCGCCTTCGATATCTCGCAACCCTTTACTTACGCCGGGGTTGATCGGACGATTGTTCGCCTCCTAGAGTATGTCCTTGCACGTCAAGACAATCTGACAATCCTGGACTGGACTGGTACTTCCGGTTCCCAACACAGTTATTTCCCTGCCGATCTCACTGTTTATGGCGAAATCCCGTCGCCACATTTCCCGCAACCAGTTAATAACACTCAGATGGATAACTTGGTCACATCGTTGAACCTATTGTCACTTGACCCCTCCCTCACTGTTTCGCTATACAATCGACTCCAAGGCCTCCCACCGCTTTCGCTTGTCGCCGGTCGGCTGCGACTCCCAGGCATCGTTTTCCCACTCACTAATGTCCAGCGTCTTACGAAGCCAGATTTCGACTCCCGCAAGGTCGTTTATCGTGCCAAATCACCGATGCTCGGTGATGTGGAGATCAAGACTACGGATGACTTGATGCATCGGAAGGGTTTACGCATTCACCCGTGGATCACTGCTCTTTTCGACCGGGAATTCTCGCACGATCCCGAGTCTGATCTACAGCCACATGCGCGCAGGCTGGTCGTCCGGCTCAGACAGAAGTTCGGGGCGCTGCTACTTTCCCGAGAATCGCATGCGCAATACCGACGCATGGCGACGGATTGTTTGATAACCGTTCAGGTGCGCGAGGAGACGGGGCTGGGTGAGTTGATGACAGGTATTCAGACGGTTGAGATACTGTAGTCCGAGATCGGAACCTGTTCTTCTGACGAACGGATTTCCAAACGGATGGTTGTCGTTGGATCGTTGCTATCGTTTTACCCTAACTTACTTTGCTTCGTACTGTACTGCGATTTATTAGATTTTCCCTTTGTTCTGTGCATCGTTTCACCTTCACTCCGTACTGTACTATTTATTTTTCCATATTATTTTATTTTCAGTTAGTTCGGATATCGATATCTATAGTATGAATTCTCTTGTCACGGTACATACACACATTGGATCCAAACGATGGTTTCGCTTAATTTTATATTTGACCTCAAACTGCCACTCGACCAAGAAGTTCTTACACGAAAATGAAGGGAGGGGGCAGATTCATCACGATCCGCAAACGTGCATTGACAGCGCTCAGCCCCCGGCGGACTACTCCACTAGCATGTGATCATAGACCTTCGTAAGGCTCGACGGTAGATTTCGCATCGACTTCTGTCACTTCTCACTGCACCCGTTCGCATGCGTTGGGCGTTGGCATCATGGCGTTTTGGTTAACTGGCTTTTTGATTCCGAACTTACTGTTTCGCGACAACATTCACCCGTGACCACGTCGAAATTCGAGACCGTGTAGTATAATTTGACCGAGATATGGATATGATCGGTTTTGACGTTCGTCTCTGCATCAGTTCGTCTCTGGATTTCTCCGTCGCCTGACACCAACTTGAATGCGCTGCTCGGACTCATCATCCAGTTCAAGTGAAGTCTGACGCATTGTCTGGCGCCTGACATTACTCACGAACAACTTGAAGGCATAAACATTGTTATCGAGTACTTACCTGAAGTAAACCTCCAACTTCGGAGTTGTCTGACACCCGCATTTCTCACCGGAAGGACCGTGCAAATTCTTACTTAAGTAACAGGGACGCATAGAACCTGCCATAATGCCATCACCGCCGATAGCGAGCTCGGGACTAACTCGGGACTAACTCTGGACCAGCGGATTACCTTGCCGTCAAGCGTAGCCCTGAGGCAACCAACTCACTGCAAATTGGACGATGTGACGAGCAAATGCCGACTACTTACCAAACCTATGACGGTAAGATCCCAACTTCAAGCTGTGCGCCGGCATGCAGTCTGACTCACCCTCCGACGGAACGCCGAGTAACCGCATCGATGCCAAACGTTTGAGTTTGAGCGTCCATTCCATCATAGTTCATGGGTTCAAGCAAAAAAAGACATCTAGTGTTCTTCGCCGGGCCGTCTGAAACTGCTGATGGGCCAGTGGTAGCGAGCCTACTATGATACTGTTGACAGTGTCAGGCCACTCAGTTCGATGAACGATCGATTGCAACGTATTGTTTTAGTACTAAGCGAGGAAACTGAGCCAGGATACCGCAAATCAGAACAATTTCAGCTATACTTGAGGAGATGACAGAACAACACAAGATATTGAAACGAGAGTGGTAGCCTAGAGTCCATGTGGCGTTTGAAGCTTTGAAGACTCTCTGAGACAGACACGGATATGGATCAAAAAAGGAAACATACAATAACAAACCAGTAGCTAGGAGAAGGATGTAACTGATGCATCTTTTCGTTGCCACACAAGATGCACCAAATGAAATCTGACATTCCTACTTGCGTTCCTCAACATCCTCGTTTGCTTCCACCCTGACCTTGTCATCAACATATTCGGGGGGAGGAACAAAAAGGGCCTCGGGAACTTGTTCGTACACAATGTATTCGCGGTCAAGGGTTTCTTCACCACGCTCACCGCGGATGGTGCGGAAACCAAGGACAGACAGAACCCAAAACATCCTCAAAAGAACGCCGATACCACAGCCTAATCACAATGAATAACAGAGGAGAAATAGGGTGACGTGTCATTACTCACCAAGAACAAATGCCACTGCACGACCTTCCCAGGGGCCAAGTGATTTGATGGCGCGGTGGATGCGCCTCAGGAAGCTCTTGTGGCGCTCCCCGTGATGATGATGGTGACCATGACGGTGATGATGTCCGTGG
Source organism: Leccinum subgranulosum (assembly GCA_038091575.1). Lineage (NCBI taxonomy): Eukaryota > Fungi > Basidiomycota > Agaricomycetes > Boletales > Boletaceae > Leccinum > Leccinum subgranulosum. The sequence continues at coordinate 92,747 of JBBPOS010000043.1, read as the reverse complement.
TGTTCATCATCTCCATGATCATGTTTGTGGCCCCGGTGCTTCCCGTGTTTATCATCATCGCCTTCTTCTTCCTGCGAATGAAGCATGACGTTGTGGTTGGGGTAACCGACAGGGAGGATGTGGACCCTTGGTACTGCAATATCTGCCTCGATGAGTGGCATGCCCAGGGCGTGGCGGAATGCGTTTGTCAAGCGGAGAGCTTTCTCGCGCAGCGAGGCTCCGCAGAAGTGGCGGGAGATGCCTTCTTGCTTTCCTTGGGGAGTAGGGTTCATGAGAACTGCGGGACGGACGATGCGAGCGACGTTGTCATCGTTCCCGTTTACGTTGGCGTTCGCCAAAGCGTGGCCAAAGCGAATGTTGGCATTGGCGGGATTCTCGATGACACGGATCGGCTCTGCTAAAACGAGGCTGACTGTGGATCAAGCGAACGGTCGAGTGAACACGAGAAGCGGGTACTAGGAAAATAGCGCCTTACCGACACTCGCCGCGGTTACGAGTGTGGATAAGATAGAAAGACGCATACTGGTGAGCGTCCTTGGTAGTTGCTAGTTTGTCTTTAGCAAGTGGACGAGATCAGAAGGATATACAAGAGAGAGATGTGATGGAAGCTAGGAGTAGGATGATATTCGGTGCTGGACGGGTCTGACTAGTTTCACACTCCGACAAACCACACCACAGACTGAAATGCGATGCCTCCGCAGCCAGCACGGCAGTCTATTTCTAGCAGTTGCTACACACGTTTTACTATGACTAACAGGCCTTTCTGATGAGGCTGGTCCGCCAGACGTTTCAAGCATTTCCCCGCCAGCGCTATATTTGGTTTCGGACCCGCCGAACGTGCCCGATCGCTGGGATCCACGAGGGATGTGAGCCAGCCACTTTCCAAGCCGTATGTGTCAAACTGCGGAAGTTTGCCTGTAAACGTCGAAGTGTGAGCCCATCCGCAGTTCCGGCAAGGTTTGCAAAAAACTCCCGGATGACTCCGTTACTCACGCTGTGACGCTGAACTTGAGCGAGGTAAATACGATAGTCAGTTTGACCGCGTTCCCTACTAACTCTGGCCAGCCCTTTTCATCGAGCAAGACCATTCCATCGTCCTCCTCTCCATGTAGTCGATAAAAGCGAGCGTAAACTGAGACCTCGGGTTTGTACCTAAATTCCGATATCCACCAGTCATCTTTGGTGGCGAAGCGTTGAATAAACATATCTATTGCTTTCTATATGTTGGATTCGCATCAGCATTTATAATTGTCCCAGGATATTTTGACTGGAGTACCCACGCGATGACTCATTGCCTGGAGTGCGGCCCTACCGAATGCTCGTCTCTCGTTTCTGCAAGTCACTATGACCTGTGGCGGTAGTTGTTGTGCCGAAGTAACAAACTGGTGAAGGATGGTGATTGCTGAGACAACATCTGCTGGCAACGCCGGGACCTGCGACTCAGAGAGTCTCGGAGTCGAGGTCACTCGACTCATGGTGAAGCTGAGATAAGACCGGGTGCGCGGTCGAAGGTAAGAAGAGCCCCGGCCTCGTGGTCCCTCTGATTTGCCGTGCCGTGTCTCTAGATATTCCGCCTTATTAATCGACACGGTCTGATGGCGTAGTTGGTTATCGCATCTGTCTAACACACAGAAGGTCTCCTGTTCGAGCCAGGGTCAGATCATATTTTACCACGAATCCGTTGTCATGAATAGGAGGCAGTCATTACCGATAGTAAATCACTGGCACACCACAGGTAATTCCCTGTAAATTTTGGGAGCAACCATTTACATTGCAAGCGTCTGAGAATTTGCGACAAATTTGGCTTTTTTTAAAAATATGTCTGCTCGGGTCAACCGGCGCGTGTTTCTTGGTCTGGGCGTGTCAAATGTTCGGAGGGTTCCCATGGCCAGAGGCGCTGCCCTGCAGCTCAGTCCTTACTTCCTTTCTCACTCGAGACTCGCATGGCACTCAACTTGACTGCGGGTCCGTTTTTCACCCTACGACGACGCTATTTCTCGACGAGAGTGATCGCCCTGGGCGCACTCATCACCTTGGCGATTATTGTCTATACCTTCTCATCGTCGCCCGAGTTGTTCTCTCTCCCGGCCTCGATTTCTGAGGGACGTCAACGGAGTACGTGTTCTCCGGACGCGTGGTCCTCGGGGAACTGGGTGCACAATCCGAACACCGACCTGCCTGAGCTCACAGATCGGGATCAGGCGCTCGTCTTTGCGGGGTTCGAGGGATGTGCAGCAGACCGGGAGTACTATTGGCACTTAGGGACGGACAACCCTGAACAATGGGGCAGATTCCCCGCCGTATCCTCCTACAAGTGGCAGCCGTCGTCGGAATGTGATGTTCGGCCACGCAATCCTACAACCATGGTTAAAGATATGGTTGAAAAAGGTGGTTGGTTATTGCTAGGTGGTGCGTTTTCTTCTTCTTGGTGCTATCGTTCACACACCTCGTCTTGACGCGACCGGATGACTAGATTCGATTACCGAGAACCACTTCTTTTCGCTGTCATGTCTTCTATACCCACACGTCCGTGCTACGCCCAATTACACCGAAAACCCGTATTTCGACAGGGCATGGCCACAGAGACTGTTCCTCTCCCCCACATCCCCTCTGTTGCTCGAACTCGACTTTCCAGCTGATTTCTCGGTCGAGACCACTCCCCTCGTCACTTTCCGCCGTGTTGACCTCCTACTTACCCGGGACGATCTCCAGACACTATACGAAGGTACCTTGATCGATGGGGAGATAGAGGACGAAGATCCCGCTTCCACCAATGGTACCACAAAATCCCTTTTCAGCGAAGAAGAGACGTGGTCATTGTCGCCTTCCGAGTATATGCCCATCTTCTTGGCTTCGCCACCAGAGGGAAACTTTGGTACCATGGTCGTGAGCACGGCCGGGCATTGGACGACCACGTTGATGAACGCGTTCCGTGACGAGGAAGTCGGCGAAGACGCGGGGTATGGGATTGAGGGTGTCAAGGCATTCTTCAAGATTGCCATGCGATCGTGGGCGGAGCAGGTCCAAGGCGCGATTAACGATTACCGGCGTAACGGTGGCACGCAACAGAAACAAGTTGTCGTGAGAGCCTACCTGCCCGGTCACGAAGACTGTCATGATTTCCGCGAGCCGTGGACGGAGATCGCGCCGTACAACTGGAAATGGTACAACTGGCCGTGGATCAAGGATTTCAATGCAATCTTTGAGGTGAGCGCTATCATCACCTTTGGCAATGCGAGCGCGCGTCATGTTCACGTTCATTACTGACTATTTTGTGATGGGAAATAGGAACTTCTCGCGACATCTGAATTCCCCGACATTTTCTACCTACCCATCGATCGTCCTGCGCGTCTTCGGCCTGATGCGGTTCGTCACCTGATCCCTTCAATCTCCACGTATCTCGCGCTAATACTTCCATTCTAGCATGCCCCCAGCGATTGCTTGCACATCATGACCGGCGCCGGCGTTCTTGAAGGATGGTCACACTACATTTGGCACTTTGTCACGCGAGAAGTCGGTGGAAGGATAAGATAAGGACAAAATGGAATGGAATAAAATGAAAGATGCCCCTCTGGATTATCTATGGTCATCGTCTGTAGATAGAAGATCGATCAACTTCGCGACGCTATGGACGTTTTGAATTCGGTTCGGTCTTTACTTGCTTTTCTAGCCAGATCATGTCACCACGCTCTTTCTTACCACTGATCTATCTTTTGCTGTTGGTGCTCGTGTTCGTAATTAGTTTGGATGCGATAATTGGTAATTGCGTCGGTGATCAGTTGTACGGAAACCAATCAAACAAACTTGGTGAAAAATATAACATTGATATACGTGCCTCAGACTGGGAAATAATTGCACGCCGTTGGGTTCAGTAGGGGCGGTCTCGAACACCGGCCGGATGCTCATCTCATTCAATTGTTTGTGTTTGAGAGGGTTTTCGCCGGATTCCTGGACGTGGGACTGCATCACTTGCACGACTACATACCTTATACTCGTTACGACTACCCGCGTTTAGCACAATCGATGAAACACATATGAAGATCTGTGGAGCCTCGGTTTACTTTCAAGTAACAAGTTTATCCTGCAATCGCGGGAGGAACCTGGGGGGAAAGGGTGGCGGAGGAAGTGGGCATGCCATATGTGCTGCCACATGTTCACCATTAACGGACAATCGATCGTGACGTCAAGACGGTCCAGGCATACGTACAGCAAGTACGTACTTACCATGAAACATGGTTAGGCTGATCACTGTCTGGTCATTTGAATTCAAGGTCACCTGGCCATCACGTCATCTGCTTATCTGTTCATCCGATTATCTGGACAGTTGCGGTCTAGAAGCCGAATGTAAAGAAGATTCCAGGCATTCGCGATTGGTCATTTGTACTCTGGAGAGCATGCCAGTGGGAGCATGTGGAACCAAGGTTTGTAATGGAGCTCGAACCACAGCTGCCGGCCACCATTCGATGTCCGGAAGTTCCTAGACTGTTGGAGGATACATTGAACTTTAATATGCACAAGAATGAAATGTTTTGGGGGGACGCAAATATGGTCTAGTTCGCCAGTGGCCACTGTTGGCCGACTTGACCAATGACTTACCATGGGCCCAGTGGGTGGCAAAATAGACGATTACTTGATTGATTCGACCGTGGTTTATTTTGAATAATCAGGATGATGAATGATGTCATTGCAGCGATCGATGGTAGCTGCAAGGAGGGTATTTCCCATAGTTCGTGCGAGGCGCGGTTCTGTGGCGAGACGTAATGAGAAGAGATACAAGGTATACATCCGACAACGACGGAAGATAGAAGTACAACTTAGTGCGCACTAGAAAATAGCATAGCAACGGTAACAACAACAATAACGAAATAAAAATGCAACGCGACAACAGCGGTAAAATTAAAAAAATGAAAAGCGAAAGCGGATTGTCCATGTATTGGTATTCTACCGGGAAGATTAGTTTGGGACTTGAATCGGCGGTTCAGGGCGCACGGCGGACATGAAACACGTTAGCAGTAGTAGATGGAGGTGGCAACCATCGGATGTTGGGCGGCCAGGACGCTTTCAGAAGAGAGCTCGCGCCCGTGGAGCACGCGGGGCGACGAGTGCCCAGCCATGCGCACGGGCGGTGGAATGACCATGTGTGGGTCGGACCGTGGGGAGCGCATCCGAGTCATATCTTCCGTAGACGGATATTGTGTATGGCTACGTGAGGTGTCGTAACTTGGTGGTAGATCACGCTGCCTCTCCGATGCCTGCTTGATATACATTATACTCTGATATACATGCATTCACGAAAAGACTTACGGGCGTGCCGGTATTATTCCGCGAGACACCCGCCGCCGGCAGAGGTGTGCGAGCGCCAGCGGAGCCGGAGCGTTCGGGTACGGGTGACATACCACGAATGGCTCGTGCCTGCTCGGGAAAGTGCTGCGTCATGGGGGTCGACGCGATGCTGGGCAAGTTTTCCCCTATCTGGATAACACTATCCTCTTCATCCTGGTCCTCATGCGCGGCTTCCAAAGCCTCCAGAGGTCGGGTGTTTACATGTCCCTGACTGCTGACCCCGTCTGGGCCGTCTACGCGCCACAGTATACTAGGCTCTGCAGACTTGACCTGCCGGGGTCGTGACCCAAAAATCCACCACCAGCGGAATCCGCGTCGTTTGGAAAATGGTGGAGGCGAATCCGGGTGGCTTTTAAACGGTGTGTAATCAAGAACATAGCTCGATGTTAATGGCACCTGTGAGTCGGTGGAGCCAGATCGAGGTAGGCGTGTTCTGCGAAAATCGGGCATGCCAGTGAATCCTTGGCCAGGCAAGCGCATGGAGTCGTCCAGCGTGGTGGGCATGCCCGAGGGGTGGACTCGGTGTCGCGGCCTGGGCCAAGGAGAGAACATGCGCTCTATTTTGGTGGCCCAGCCAGAGTGTACTGGGCGATAGTCGTAGGCCCGAGAGCGCTCACGGCCCGGTCTTCGTTGCCAGATGATGTAGGCCACAAAAGTGACAATCAAGGCGCCACCCACGATGGCCGGAGTGACTATCTGCATGGTTCCCCACTGACTGCCGTTCGCATTGATATCCCCATCGCGAGCCTAGGGAAGACGTTAGTGCGTCGAGACACATCTCATAATGTGGGCAATCCGTACAGAAAGCCACTACGATGTCATGAGCGAGGATGTCGACAAAAGACAAGCTCGACTTACATGTGGTTTTATCGGCGTAGTCACCATTGAAGGAGGGAAAGGGGGAAGGAGACAGACTTGAGGTTGATTAGAAAGCGAGATATGGCGCGGGGAACCTCGGATGCGTTCATATGGGGAAGAATATTTATCCGCCAAGAAGTTGGATCAATGATGTTAGTAACGACGGCCAGATCTCCCAATCCGTCTCTTCAAAGTCCCTTCCGTCGGAAACGAGCGCGATCTCCTCCCATCGATATATCCGTCTTGTCCAGTTCAAAAACCGAGTCCAAGATCCCGATCTTCGTTTGCCATACCTGCGTTTGACTGGATGTCACTTGGGGAACTAAAGAGTTGCCGAATACCCGTGCTTTCTCCGCCGGCGTCCAGTGTCCGGCAACTCACTGGCTTTGATGGCGTGCAAGGGTAGAACGGCAAATCCCGTCAAGTCAGTCTAGTTGAAACCTACGAAACTTCACTCGGAATGACAACCTGCTATGTACTACCCGCTGTCGTGTGATGACCCCATCCTCCGAGTCCCTACACACGCGCCCCAAAAGTCCGTCCCGTGTGGCGCTATTGTGGTGACGCTGCGACCGCCGACACCGCGTCGCTCCGATTCGATCGGCCTACGATCGCCGATGCGGCTCGGCTTTGGCCTGGGGCTCTGCACATCATTTCAAGGTACCATTAAATTTTTTGAAATCTGACTGCAAGGGTTGAAGATTCTCATGCAGCCTGTGTCTAGGTCGTAGCTCATGGTGCAGCCAAGACTCGGGCGTGATTTACTGTAACCGGTGATGATGATTCCCACCAGCCTGTGTTCGACGCTAGCGAGGCTGCCAATGATGCGCCTGCGTAATTTCGCAGAGTAGCCTGGTTCGGGAAGGTCGTCGAAAGCCCAACTTGAAAAAGAATAATGTTGAGCTTATCAGATATCTCCAGGCAGTTGGGCGCGATGAGGATACAGTCGTATCAGCAATTTCGACCCGGACATGTGTCGGACTGTCCTTGCTGGTACGTAGCTTTCATAGAACAAGTTCATTCGGAAGGTGTTGTACCCGCGAGCGTTGTGTGACATACCTGGAATCCCTGATCCGGGTTGCTTATTATTGACAGGGCTATCAGGTACCTGATTACTGATGCATCGCGATCAACCTGGACAACGTTCGTCGCGAATTCAACCCTACCAGACTGTCAGTTGTACGCACTAAAGCGGCCGTTCGACATAGCTGTGCGAACAGGGTGTGCCTTGCATTCAGCTCTCTCACACGTGGCGCGTGAAGTGTGAGGTCGGCGAAGATCATCGATTTCGTTAGCACGCACTGCAGAAGCAAAAAAGGAGATCAATGACGAAACTGCCCAGGGCCGACACCGAGAGTCCACGTACCCCTCGATTCCGCAAATTTGAATAGATTGGTGAGTATCCTTCCGATCTTCGATGTCTGTCAAGGCAGAAAGATGAAGAAAAAAACCTGTGATACGCCCTGAGACCTACTGTTTTGGAAGAACCCTTGATATCCTCTCGCAGAATTTGCGTCGTCAGGTGGCAATGTCCATTTTTTGCAGGTACACAATTATTTCGTGACTAACCCGGCATTTCTGGCGGCCAGCTGGCGCCCGCCGCCTTCCCACTTATCCATGCCCGGAACTTGAATGACAAAGAGGAGACAAACTGGCTGTGCGTGGTCTCCAGCCGAGAAATGATGCGCCCATACCGTGACCGTGACCGGGAAGACTCATCAACGCTAGTTCGCATAAGTAGGTGCGATCAGTCGGAACCTGAGTGACTGATTTCAGTAGACAGATAATATAATTGATCGGCGACTCCTTGTGTTCTGGAACTTGAAGGCAATGCACGAGCGCCCGGGAGTCGGGACACAGAAAGGCGTTAAGTTGATCTAGGACTCATCTGTAAGCCAAGTTCACCGAGATATACCAGTGGCATTGAACAGGGTTACAATCGTAGATTTCGCTGGTCAGACTTCTCGGACACTCAACTTGCAAGACACACTGGCAAGAGTCAAACTCGAGCGCTCGAGCGAACTTGAAATTGCACCGTTCCCACGAACTCGTCGGCTCATCAAGTTACCATGACACCAGTGTCCGCTCTGCGTTACGAACATCGACTGACAGTGACACCCAGGAAAACCGAATTACCGAATTACCCCTGCTGCCACCGCAGTCAGCATCTGTATGACTGCGTCCTTCATATAATACATAGGATGTTATCCAAGATATGTTTTCCCTATTCCCCTGTTTTATTTGTTTCATCTTCGGCCCCAAGTCAAACAAAATGGGGGAAATACGGAAAACATGGAAAACATGGAAGAAAGCTACTCCACAACATGATGCATACATTCGCGCGTTTTCTGTAACATCGGGACGCGTTCGCTACGGCTGGACATCGGTATGATAGGTGCTCTTCCATCGTTCAAGCAGCACTTTCAACTCGAAAAGGAGTGGGCGGCCACACTAGCTGCGTTAAGCGCGAAGATCGTCTCCGTCCCCCAAGCTGGCAGACTGTGAAGTTCTGAGGTTTTTTGTTTGTTCGCGAAAGAAGAACTGTGTGTGTACTTGGTGTTGTAGCCTCGGAGCGCTCACGTTCACATAGTTTGCAAGTCACTGTGGAAGGAACCCCCCTGTGAGAGGTTATATTCATAATAGGAAGCGTCATACAGTCCATCGTGGTTCTTACACAGTTTGCCTCAAGGTCCTCTACTTTGGTCAGTTCATGGGTGGTGTTGGCCCATAGCTGAATGCGCACCCCGCTGGCTATTCGCGGACGTTGTACCGGCAGTATTGAAGTGTCCATCGGACTGGGGAACATACTGGGCTGTAAGTGGTTTTTGACATATGCCGTCCCTCTAACAAGTACTGACACATAGTTTCGATCACACATTCTAGTCTGGGTCAACTATGGGATAATGGTTCAGATTCCGATCAGTATTTCCCTATCATCGTCAGATCATCCCAGGCGTCCTTCTCCTTGTGTTTATGCGCTTCCAGCCAGAATTGCCTCTCCCGTGATCCAAGTGACCCTCGCTGAGATCCTTGCTGATTTTCTGGGAGACGTTAACTGAGCCTGTCATGGTTGCAGTTCCGAAAGATGGGCGAGAGCGAGACGATCGCGTACCGGTTCTTTGTCCTATCGTACCGTCGCTCCTCACCTTCCACCAGCAGTGGACAGGCACGAACGCGATCAGCTACTATTCCTTACAGATTTTTGAATACCTTGGGATCTCGAGCAGGTCCATGTCCCATTCGAGATAGGAATGTATGACTTCATCAAGTCTTTAGGTTCGTCGTGCGCGCGTTCGTGATCAAGTCGTGGGGGCATAAACGGACTCAATATTCTATGGTGGACTCACACAGGCGTTGACGCTGCTCTGGATCGGCGGGTACGTCGGCCCCTTACAATCGTACCGGTGACCTACGTCTCGATAGTCGCAATCTACGTGTAGTACGGCATCGCCTTTTGCTCGTGCTCAGGTCGGAGATTGCGCTGTCCCAACTCTGGCCAGGCGTGATGGCAACTTGAGATGGGGATGACACGGCTGTTCACGTATGTGATTGCGCAGGTGACACCGCGGATGCTAGCAACAATCGAGTGGGGGGTCGGGAGCGTCGGGATAGCAGGGTGCTGGAGACGACGAGGGCACCACTCGAGGAAGTGAGGTGGTTGTTTGAGGGGCCCGGGGTTTGGGTGAGATTCATAAATTTGGATGCGCCGGGGGACGGTGGGTGCTTGGATGGATGGGGCTTGACCGGGTGGTGCCGAGCATTGAGGAAATGAAGAAGCAGGCAGAAGCGAAGGTCGTGGAGGAGGGCATGGTCGAACCAGACGGAGATGATGCGCCTTACGATAAACGGGTCGACGACTCGTGCACTGATCAACTTGCCATCTGACTTTTGATGGGTGGACTCCAAATTCTTTCCGGGTCTCCTACCAAAGGTAAGTATGACATCGTCTTGCGATCGACTTCAAAAGTTCATGTCCGCTATTGTGTAGCGAGACCGCGATCGTGGCATAAAAAACGAGATGCCCAATGATTGGGATGACAAAGGTAAAATCGAAGCTCACTTGCCAATGATATCAATTATGTTGATTGTAGGCATCCGCAGACTCGGAGGAGCAGACTGATACAATGCCCACCTTGCGCTCGCCCACCCGTTCATGGCCGGATGCGCCAGTCATCCTTCTCTTTGAGGGCGTCAGCGTCACTAACCTACAAAAGGCAGAGGCCGAAAACATACCGACTGTTTCAAGCAGGATTTCTTCTTCTCGTTCCTACCCGTCTCTCGATTTTTCGTCTCCCTGCCCAGTCCACACATCTGTCGAGGGAATAGACGGAGCCGCAAAATGAACGATTGCCCGCTCGAGCTTGCTTTTGTCGTTTTGGACCAAGCAACCTCATCACATTTCTCTATATTCGGTAAAGCCGAGATGCGCGGTTGTCAGCACGACGTAAACGAGAATGGACAGAGCGCATCTGAGCGTTCCTAGAATCTCTGACTCTATCATCCGCTCGAGTTTGCTTTTGTCGTCCTTGGCCGAGCAACCTCGTCACGAAGCGCCTGAGCAGCTTTGTCTCTCCCCTTTTCTTCGAGCAGCAAGCCTCCCTTCCAGGTAGAAGCCATCTGGATAAGAGAAACCATCTGCCAGGATGGGCGCAGACCGTGCTGTGACGCATGAATAACTTTACTGTCGCTACTTTGCCTCGTCACTCGGTACCATCTCCGAGGAGTTGCTAACTGTGGTTGACAGACGATCTCGACGTCCTCAATTGGACGCTTCGTTGTCGGTGGAAGCGCCCATTATATGACAACATTTCCGAGATGCCCGAGCTTGCATAATGGGACGCTTGTAAAGCTCGTGATGCTTCTGCAAGTCGACGGTCCGACTCAGTCCGGAAAGACGCCGTAACGGTAGTGCGTCGCTGGCACCCACGTCCGGCGGAAATTTTCTCCGATGAGTATGTGACGGTCAGTGGAGCTCACATAGTGCGGCGTACTGATGCCTTGTGCATGGCGACTCGGGACTGATTTCACGCTGGCTATCAATCACAGGGTGGTTGCTGCAGGGACCCACACAGTACGGCCCGTGGGACCGTACGTGTTTCAGGTTTCTGATTGAATCTCGTTGACAAATTGCCTCCTTCTCCCCATCCGCCATCACCCAAATTTGCAGACCACAATGTCAATCTGTCCATGGTTACCTCCCTCTGATCGCTGAGTGGTTGCAGTATTGGCCGTGGTACAGGCCTTCAATAGTCGGACTATGGTCTGCAATGGTCTGTAGTAGTGCACACCACCGACGAGATCTATCATGTGGTCAAAAATGTGCCCATTCTATCTCCTGTACCCGGGTGAGGATTCACGCGGTCTTAATATTCGCAGAGGGGCGACCGACGGTCACGAAAGCTGATGTGATGAGTCCCAAGAAGTGACCTACTCCCAGGAAACGCTTCGCACGGCCTGGATCACCACTCGGCTTCCATCCAGTCAGTCTGCTGCTGCAGTGTTCAACATGGAAATGTTATCTGTTTGACCTTGCTTCCAGTAAAACAACGTGCTGTAGAGCACCTGACGTGTTAGCGGGGTATTTGATCGGTACCAGGATTCAAAACACTCCGCCCATAGGGAGAGTGAAAGAATTTACTGACTCATGATCCAGCGAATGATGTATTGATCACCGGAGTAATTCCCATCATATATATTTATAACCTGGGGCCTGGTCCGCGGAATGGGATAAATAGTCCAGATGGCCACACGTGTTTGGACTAGGGAAATTTAGATATAATGCAAACTAGACGTTCCACCAATCCTGAAGGGAGGTTTCCACGAGTCCGCAGCAGAGGATAAAGCACCGCGCTATGCGTATAATTGATGGTCACCCGATAGTAAGCGGCCAAGATGATATAAGACTTGTAGTAACGGCGGGTTAGCTAACGAGCTCCGGAGCGACAGCAGAGAAATAGGTGCGGAGACAGAACACCTACACAATCCGGAGATTGTCGAGACTCGAGAGTTGCTCGAGAGTACGCTATATACGATCACATGAGAGAAGTTAGAACGAGACAAAGGAACAAAGTTAACGCACGTGACTTGCGCTTACAGAGCACACGCTGATAAAAATTCGTTCACTATCATTTTTCATTCACACTGTCGGTGATTATCTCGGCGCAGTCAGGGTGGGAGCCGTCAGTGCCTAATCCAAGAAACCACCCAAAGGAAAAACTGCACACTGAAGACTTCATTTCGCCTTCAAATATTCATTCATGCCGCATCTAGCATTGTGGCTGAGGGCAGCGTGCGCTGCTGAGCCCAGATCAACTTCGCTGTTTTCCGAGGATCAAGCTTTCAAGCACCTTGGGCGCCGGGACCCATAGAGTGGGTATAGCTGAGCTCATTTTCCCTCTATCCCTTACTTGTATGCATGCTTTAATCACTGTACGCATCATGATGTGTTCCGATCGCCGACACGGATGCATGCTCAGAACTGCAGTTGCAGTGAAGAATCCAAAGGGAAGTGCGTTCTCAAATTGCCGCTCCATTTTGCCCATTTTGCCCTGCTGCACTCTCATCCATTTTGGTCAAGCCCGGTAATGTCAATTTACATGCGCATACCTCGTGGAACACCTGGCGGTCACGTTTCTGCTTGATCGACAGCATATACCTGGGTCCGCTTTTGTTTCTGGACTCCCTGAAATATTCTTTACATACCTGCACCATTTCTCTCGTGGAACGGTGAGTGATGTGGAGATCGCGGCGACTATACTACTCCACACCCTGCAGCTAATCAGTTTCAATAATTTCGGGTGTCTTACTAATCTCGGATCCAGGATCCTATCAGAACTGCGCCCTGCCACCAACTGCCGTTGTTCGTGCCTCGTGTTCACATTGTCAAATCCATCCCACGGAACCCTCCATGCAGTGTTCCCTTATTCTGTATGCTGGCCATTACTTGAGATCACGCCACCTTCGCCGTGGGCAGGTATGGGGCCTGAGTTCATCTTTGCGTATAGTACACGTGTAAACGAACCATTTTGGGTGGTGGTTTAGCCTCGCAATTCCGCAGAAATTCTTGGGCTGGTCTGGCACCTTCTTGGATTTACCAGCGACAACTTGACACCAGCTGAGCATTCCGTGGTCGTTCGCTATTCATAGAAGCGATCGATGGAACGGATGCAAACGGCATGGCGCTCTATTCAGCTTTCCATTTCAACGACACTGGAGACCGCAAGGATCTGGCAGGATCAAACGGGGTCGCATGCGGACTCCCGAGGCCTGCTAGCCGTTGAGCCCGCCAATTATAGGGTTTATTTGTCAGCATTTCTCAGGACGCCCAAGTCAAATTTACTCCGATCCCCGCGCTTCATGGCCTGTTTGCCTGCCGCCTCGTGTGTGATCCCTTCCCCTTCCCGAGCCAACTAGGGCTCATTGCTTCCAACTATCACCATCCCTTGGGAAAATGGCTCCGCCCCCACCTCCCCCGCCGCCCCCGCCGATGTGCTTTCCCTTCTCCTCGAACAAACCGAGATTCAGAGGAGCAAGTCCACTCATTCGTAGCGACTCGGAAAAGTCTGAGACCACGTCGCACAAGTCTGATATTCGCTCTCATCGTTCACACCGTTCTGAAAGCCTCCTCTCCAATCGCTCTCGTCAGTCGAATCGACTCGTCCGCTCGGGATCGTATTCGACTACTCGCACCCTCTCCGACCCAGAGAAAGAGAAACTCGAGTTTGACACAGATTCGGAAGTTTACGATGTCCCCGCGCTTCCCAACAACAACTCCAAGCTCTCCCAGCTCCCCCCGCTCCCCTTGATAATACCCGAGGGGAACAAATCCAACTTGGTGAGGTCTGATTCGAGGAAATCCACAAAGTGGGGTTATGGTTGGGGAGTGGGCAGGGTAAAAGAGAAGGAACGAGATCTTTTAGAAAGAAGTCCGTCTGTCAGTTCGGATAGATCCCCCCCAAAGTACAACTCCCCTACCCGCACATCTTCCCGGTCCAGCGGTAGCAAACGTCCTGCGTTGTTCTCGAACGATTCATCGAGCACACTTGTTGGGTCTGCGCTGGAGCGCAAGATGGGTGAGGTAGCTTCAATCAGGGACCGTGTGGATACGAGCGACAGGCTCGAGCAGATTCGCAAGCTGATGGTGAAAGATGGTCTTGATTACTAGTGAGTGGTCAGGTCTATTTGTCTTCTTGTCACCTTACATTATCCCCGTTTGGAGCGTCATCCCTACCGAGGATGCCCACCAATCAGAATACGTCGCTGCAAGCGAGAAACGCCGAGAATGGATTTCCGGGTGAGTGTACGCATGGTCTGGCATTGATTATTATTAGCTGACACGGAGCACAGATTCACCGGAACTGCTGGTCAAGCCATTGTTTCTAAAACAGCCGCATATCTCGTCACTGACTCTCGATATTGGTTGCAAGCTCGAGAAGAGCTGGATCCTAACTGGTATTTAATCCCTGCTGGCGCGGTCGATGCACCGAAGGATTGGCTTGAATGGCTAGTGGTACGTGTGGGTTGTGCAAGTGATTCTGAAAGTGATCCTGAAATTTTCTTATAGGACCGTGCTCGAGATGCCAAGATCGGTATCGATGCTAGGATGGTCGCGCACGAAAAGGCAACACAACTTATCGCCAAGCTCAACACGAAGGGGTCCAAGCTAGTTTTTCCCCCTCAAAACTTTGTCGACCTTTGTTGGAAGGACAAGTCAGTGCGCTCGAAGGATTCAATCTTTGTTCAGTCCCTAGACTTTACCGGCCGAGAAGCATCATCAAAGCTTTCCGAAGTGCGCCAATGGATTCGATCGCAACCACCAGCCGTACCGACGTACTCCAAGTCACCACCAACGGCCTCGCAGATGCACGTGGGGACCCTTATTACTTCACTCTCGAGCATTGGTACGCAAGGCGACCAGATTTGGTATTACTCTGACCGGTTCCATTAGCGTACTTACTGAACCTGCGCGGATCTGATATCCCTTTCAACCCTCTATTCTACGCCTACCTATTCATCTCTTTCGACAAAGTCATACTTTTCCTCGATGGAGTAAAGGCTCCCGCCGATATCGATGATTACCTACACTCCCTCAAAATAGAGAGAAGGGACTACAATGATGTCTGGCCATTCCTCAGACGAAGGGAATGGGGAGAAGGCAAACTGATTATCTGCCCTGAAACGTCGTACGCGATCTCCCTGATGTTAACTCATTTCCGCTATACCGTCGTATCCTCCCACGTTGACAACATGAAGGCCGTCAAGAATGAAGTAGAACTGGAAGGGCTGCGGCGTGCATATCTACGTGATGGAGCTGCTTACGTGCGTCTTATCGGCACCTCACCAGTTTATCTCTCTCACGCCGTTCCCTCAGGTTAAATGGCTCGCTTGGTTGGAATACAAGATTCAGCAAGGTTACGATATCACAGAGTGGGAAGCCGCGTGGCGTCAGACCGAATTTAGGAGGCAGAACAAGCATTACTGGGGTCTGGCATATGAGAATATTTCTGCTAGCGGGCCCAACGCTGGTGAGTGATTCGTCTGGCATGTTGTATATAACCACTAAGTGCACTGTGTAGCTCTACCACACTATTCGCCGTCCAAGTTCAATGCAAGAATGATTGATCGGGAAAACCCTTACTTGAAGTACGTGTTCGAGGCTGCTGGTAATATTTCCGATGCTAATGAGTCTTCTATTATCCCAGCGACTCCGGTGGCCAGTACCGTGACGGCACGTGTGACACGGCACGCACTGTACATTTTGGTCGTCCATCACAAGACCAATCTGAGGCGTACACACGCGTGTTGCAAGGACATGTACGTCAATGGCGCTTGATCAATCAATCCTCACATATCATATCATGTTTATCTCTACCCCAGATCGCCATCGATAGTGCCGTCTTTCCTGAAGGGACGACGGGTCTGCAGTTGGATGTACTCGCTCGCCGTGCATTATGGAAGGATGGTCTCAACTACCTTGTATGTGTGTGCACGTGTTTGTTGGTGCCCCCCTGACGTTATCGGCAGCACGGAACGGGCCATGGATTTGGCTCATTCTTGAGTGTCCACGAAGGGCCGCATGGCTTCTCTGCAAACGTTCCTCTCGTGCCAGGACACGTTATCACTAATGAACCCGGATTTTGTGCGTTTTCCGCCTGAATGATTACTCGATGCTCTTTTCTGACGAAAATATCAGACCTTGAGGGCAAATGGGGTATGCGCATAGAGTCTGCTTTAGTCGTTAGACACGTGAAGGTCAGCCATCCTCATCACCGCTGTACCGCTTGCTGATGGGATGCATGTAGACCAAGGGCGAGTTCAGCGGCGATATCTGGCTCGGTTTTGAACGCCTTACCTGTGTTCCCATCCAAACTCGGATGGTAAAAGAAAACATGCTTACCAAGGAAGAGAAACAATGGCTCAAAGTGTGTACTTCGCCAGCGATTACTTCACTGTGGAACAGGACGGCTTACTTGATCGCAGGATCACAATAAGAAGTGCCTTGAGAGACTAGAACCATATCTTAAAGATGACAAGCGTGCTCTCAAATGGCTCAAACGTGAAGCCGACAGAGGCATTGGGGTCGCTGCACCAGGGCCCGGCGGCATAACCATTGATTGGGACTAGTCCGTCTTCTTTTTTCTTCTTTCACTTTCTTTCTTTTCAGACTACGGCGTCGTATAATGCCGGCCACTACCCATCCGCATCCTCCCTCCCTGCTATAATTTTTACCACCACCCCCCGGGACTCGCTGACGCTGACCGATCTGAACCTGCCGTTATTTGCATTCAGCAGAGTCCCGCTTTTACTTTACGTTGCCCCACTAACCAAAGGCGATGTTCGTACGAATGTCGCCCTCACTCATTTTTCTATGCTACCAGGAAGGACGAATTGGCTTGTTTTCATACCTTAACGTTATCGAAGCATGCGTATTGCGTTGAGCAATGTGCCACTTCGTTTGTTCGTACTTACATTTTGCGAGTCATGGAGATTTGTACCATAGTCGATCCTCCATAGATGCATTCATATCTCAGTTTAGATCAATCGAATAAACATTGTCTTTGCTCCTGCGATAGAAGGAGATTCGGGTCTAGCCAATACTGTCTCTGTGGACGAGACTACGTCTTCTACTGACTCTATTATTCAGTCAACGACTCGATCCGTGTGAAATCTCCTCAGATTGAGCGGCAAGATGAATTCCTTCCGCTTGACAGGTCCCCGTCGCTCTCCGGTCCGAGGGAAGGTAACGGTTGACAACCCGACAAACGCTCGGGCGTCATCGGCCTCCTCGGTAGACACCGGGATGTCGGAACAGAGTGTCATCTACTTATATTATGCAAGCGCATATCCGTAACAGATCGCGAGAGAGGGGGTGTTTTTCTTCGGAGCACCAAGCAGGGTTGTTGACGCGTGAGCTGCGGGCGTGGAGGTACTTCCCACTGGCAAGCTCTATCGGGGGAATCCGTACGGTTCTTGGTGCAGTGTGAAGTTGCGAGTCCGGGCCGATGGCTTGGTAGGGTCATAGCGGGGCGCTGGGGAAGTGGGCTGCCGGTGAATAATACTCGGACGTCCGGTTCATTACCGGCACCAGTGAAGGACACCATCAGACAAATGGATTTGTGAGCAGCGGCTGTCCACGGTAATCGACTTTTATTTCTCCTCAAAGACGTCCCTGCAGCGAATTGAGTGAGGTTGGCCCCTGAAGCACCCGACTTAACGCAACAAGGCGCAAGGACATGATAATTGACCACACAGTATCATTCCTCTTTCGTCCCGGACGACACGTGGAAAACTTGATGGCACTTAAGGGTGGCATTTTCAGATTCTCGCTGATGGCCTTGCGGTAAGTCTCGTAATGTATGCTCAAAGAAAGCAAACGCACAATAAAACGATCCCAGTCAAGGGTTGAACTGCATTTTTTTTATTGTGCCTGACACGACATGAGTTCTTACGATGTGATCGACGCCGACGGACGACCTACCTCGCTCGATGGTTTCAGATGCGGAGGATGTTAGTACCACGGTCGTGGTCTCCGTGCACATCTGACGAAAGAGCTAGCTCGCTCAATAGCCCTGGATTCGGAGGACGACTTCTTGTGTTAGTGCCACGGTCGCGGTCTTCATCTGCACGAGGTTTGGTTTTCTTATTCGTTTTCTTCTTCTGCAAGAAAAGATAAACGATGGCATCTGCAGGCCCAAGGGACAACATTGAACCCCTACCTGTTCCCCAACCTTTCTGACCATTCGCTAAGATGATAGTTTAAATAAACCAGGTCCACTTCAAGGAGTACTCACTGCTCGACGGTGACCTTTGGCCATTGTCTAAAATGCACTGTTTGAGACATTCACGTTCTTTTCTAGATTGAATGCCAGCAAGGCGACAAGACCCACTGGCAGGGACTGCAAGTTCTTGCATGCTGTTCTTCCATGTTCCTAAAATCTGAAGAAATCAAGACGGAGGCGCACTATCCGAGTCATCACGCTCCTCTGAGCGTATCTCTGGAGTTTCCGAATGCATTTCTGAGGAGGTGGTCACGAGGCGGACTGGACTGGAGTGCAGTGCAGTGGGATGAGACAAGCGGCGGCACCTGGTCCTCATGATGGACAGCCAGCGAGGGAGCCTTCCGCAGCGTTATCATGGAAGTAAAGTGATCACGAACCTCGTCGTAGTTGAATTGATCGTCGGCCGTAAACGCTGTGCTCGACCTGTGCCTTATGATGATGTATTTCGAACAGAGACAGGAACGGACTTGTACCTCAAGCTGGGATTCTACAAGTTCTTTCTGGTGTACATTGATTGTGAGGACGGTGGTCTCAGACAACCTATTTCACAGCGCATATACTCACATAGAAGTATGATGGTGGCAGGACACCATGACGCAGATTGTAGAGCGTGATCGTTTTCCCACCCGCGGCCACCATATCGTAGTTTGCCGAGATGGCAATAGACCAGACAGGATGAGTCCAATTTGTTGTGTCCCAGAATGAGACCGATGAGGCGACAGAGACTGCCACGCATGTGTCGTCGCATGCTAGTGTGATGTAGCATGTATCTTCGACGCTGTGAACAGACCGTTGCGAGAGCGTCGTCTTGGAGGACACGTCGAGACACTGGATGTGGATGTTGCGATTGGCAGTGGCGTGAGACAAGGCAAAAAGTTGTATAGTATACTCTCAGTGCACTTGGATTGGAAAGTTTGCGAGGGTGCCATCGAGACTGTCCAAGATAGACCCGAACAGACTCGCGAAACCACGTAGCAGTTCAAGCGATGAACTTGCCGTCCGGAGAGAACTTGACTGCGACCAAGTTGCTGTCGTGTTCCAACTCCGCGGATCAGTCGTTCGCCCATTTGTCACTCGATCCCGTCGCGATTTTCGTCCCGTTGGCTGAGATGTCCACCCCGCTCGCCGGTAGGTCAGTGTGCTTTAAACTCGCTCGCTTTTTCAAAGCTCGTCGAGTTACACACCACAACTTGAACTTGACCACTGACCATCCCAGCCACGACCCACTTGCCGTCTCGTGACACGATAAGATCGAACACAGAGCTTCCAGTATCCATGATTGTGAGCCATCCCTAGCTCCATATGTGCGGCATGGAGGTTACCAGGGATGCTCACAATTGATGCTGCATCTGCCGTTCGCGATCGTTGAATCTCCCTTTCACGCCACCACTTACGACCTCCTTCCCGCCAGCAAGAAACCCAATCGAACACACATTACCCAGATGATTGATTTTGATTAGATTTGCGTCCCTTTGGTCAATCGTGACGGTACAGGGAGCAGGGAGCCTGGTCCCTCGATCGAGCGAGAGCAAGGACAGCCACTCGGATTTTTCTTGCCAATTGCCAAAAGAGTGCCGCTCTTCCATCAACTTGCCACTTTCGGGAGCACGCCTTATCATTGCATCGAGAAATGTCTGAACTGACTTGTTTCGTCAGTCCCTGATATAATCATATCGGACTCAGATGGCGTGCTTGCTGACCTCTTACAGTTCGAGCCACGACCCTGTGCTAGACCCGTTCAGGACTATATAAGCACTCCACTCGATTGTTGGCTAATGTAGTCTCTCCGCCTCCACTCCGCCTTCTTACTATCATGGCGTCTTCTGGGAAGTGTGTCAAGAAGATCATAGCGTATCCAGACGAGGGTGAAGTACCTGCTATACCCTCCACTACCATCGTCAAGGAAAGGAACAATGGCCCGAGCCACGCTGTTAGTCTCGGCTTTCATCAAATAAAGTGACATTCATAGCAATCCACTTACTGCCTCTTTTAGATTATGAATCACCTCTGCAGCTTGTTTCCTATCCTGGGTTGGATTGGCCGCTACAGTAGGCCCCCCGCCGCAGCTGGAGCTTCATGTCACTTACGCCTGGTAGATGTCGGATGGCTGACGGGTGATCTCATTGCCGGTTTGACCGTTGGTGTTGTGCTCGTTCCTCAAGGAATGTCTTATGCACAGGTGACATAGCTCGTCTTTTCTCCACCTAAGTTGAAACTATAACCTCTCGATTCCAGCTTGCTACTCTTCCCCCGCAGTATGGCTTGTATTCTTCCTTCGTCGGAGTTCTGATATACTGTGTACGCGACTCGGATTGACTCAAAGGATGTTATGTGGACTGACACTATCCACCCACGTCTAGTTATTCGCCACATCAAAGGATGTATCGATCGGCCCAGTCGCTGTAATGTCCCTCACTACTTCTCAGATCATCGCTACAGTCGATTCCAGATTCCCAGGTAAATGGCAGGCACCAGAAATAGCAACGACAGTGGCATTCGTCTGTGGTTTTATCGTTCTTGCAATCGGGCTCTTGAGGATTGGGTGGCTTGTCGAGTTCATTCCTGCACCTGCCGTCAGTGGTTTCATAACAGGCTCGGCCATCAACATTGTCAGTAGCCAACTTCCTGGGTTAATGGGTATTTCGGGTTTCAAGTGAGTCATCCCTCCCAAACCACTTGTCACGATTCACACCTTTTCTCCGTAGTACTAGAGCTTCTCCATACGAGGTCATCATCAATACCCTCAAGGGCCTGCCGAGAACCAAACTGGATGCCGCGTGGGGTCTTACTGGCCTCGCTGCACTCTATGCTATTCGCATAATCTGTACAAGGCTTCAACAGCGCTTCCCTCGAACTAGTGAAGGAGTAATACCTTAGCTTATTTTTGACAACTGACACCATCTTGTCAGATAGGATGTTTTTCTTCGTCATGGTCGCTAGGAATGCGTTTGTCATCTTGGTCTTAACCATCGCAGCCTGGTTGTACTGCCGTCATCGCAAAACCAAGTTCGGATATCCTATAAAGATTCTCGAAACTGTCCCCCGAGGTTTCCAGAACATTGGTCTGGTCGAGATTGACCCAGAGTTGGTGTCAGCTCTTGCCTCCCAACTGCCAGTTGCAACTATCATCCTCTTGTTAGAACACATTGCAATCGCAAAATGTATGTCTGAGTATGTGTATGCAGAGAAAAGTGTTGATGTACAACCCTAGCGTTTGGTCGAGTGAACAATTACAAAATCGATCCTAACCAAGAGCTGATAGCCATAGGAGTCACCAACACTATCGGGAGTGTATTCCATGCCTTTCCTGCTACTGGATCGTTTTCGCGTTCGGCACTGCAACACAAGTCTGGTGTCCGCACTCCTGCCAGTGGTATCGTAGCTGCTGCGGTAGTCATTGTTGCGCTGTACGGTCTTACGCCAGCATTCTTCTGGATCCCCGCCGCTGGCCTCTCAGCAGTAGTCATACATGCTGTCGCCGATCTCATAGTGCCACCCTCTCAAGTTTACACATACTGGCGCGTATCGCCCTTGGAGTTCTTCATCTGGCTCGTGGCGGTTTTGATTACTGTTTTCTCTACCGTAGAAAACGGTATCTATACCTCGATCGCCGCGTCACTGGCCCTATTGCTCCTCAGGATTGCCCATCCTCGCGGTTATTTCCTCGGAAAGGTTACAGTCACTGACTCTCGAAATAACGAAGAAACTCGTGAAGTTTTCGTTCCTCTTCGAACCGACGGTGTTACCTACCCCGACTTCAATGTCGAGCCACCTGCACCTGGCGTTATCATTTACCGCTTCGGGGAGAGCTACCTCTACCCCAACTGTTCGATCATCAACTCTGCACTGGTAGACTATGTGAAGGAGAACATGCGCCGTGGCGTTGATGTCGGTGCGATCAAACCACAGGATCGTCCCTGGAACGACCCAGGCCCTATCGCTGGTGAAACCGAAGCATCTCAGGCAGCGAACCTTGCGAAGCCCAAGCTTCGTGCGATTATCCTAGATTTCTCTGCAGTGTAAACACATTCCGTCCGTGTTCGACGTCGATGCAGTACTAAGCACGAGCTTTTCTAGGTCGCAGATCGACACGACAGCTGTGCAAACACTGATTGACGCTCGTCAGGAAGTCGAACGTTGGACCAACTCATCTGTAGAGGTCAGTGAAAACTATGAAATCGGTTCCTTCTTGTTATTCATAGGAATGTCTGTCCTCTCTTTAGTTCCATTTTTCGTCGATTCTTTCACCGTGGATACGACAGGCGTTGATTGCGGGTGGGTTTGGCATCAGAACGTCGTCCGAAGAAGTACCCATGGAGGTTACACGCACTGTCAAATATGGCTACGAACACACAGAGTCCTGGAAGAAGTATTCAGGGACACCACCGGATATCGAAGCACCCGTTAACTCTCGATTTTTCTTGTCTTGTGGTGACGAAGGAGTGTCGGAGAATTCGCCGCTTCTGACGGATGGAATGCCGCTCTTCCATTTTGATTTAACTGCCGCCTTGCAGGCTGTGGACAACAAATCAAGGCGGGACGTGATTAAACGGCGTGAAACGCTGTAGACGACGTATGTGAATATCTATAGTAGCTGGTAGACATGCATTCAAGTCCTAGAGTGTTCAGACCATCGAGTATATATATATATATAGACATTTTTTCCACCGTGGGGGTAGTAATGTATGTTTCGCGCGAAAGGGTACGGAGTCCTGTTCACGATGGTCTTACTAGGCGCCACTATACCAAGTACATTAATATAGACGTGTGGTTTCGGACAGTCTGGTCACGATTCGAATTCACGAGCAGACGTAGGTTAAACTTGAAGAAAAACAGCTGTGTCTCCGTTTGGAAGCGCTCGCGAGCGGGCGGGTGTTTCGACCATTTCCGAAATGCAAGGCGAGTCGCGAGCATCTCGCCGCTGCCTCCGCTGAGCGAGGAGAGTGAATTGAATAGCTGAAGTAGTATGTGATGATCCGACCAATTCATGTTACATAGGGGCTCGACAGAAATGAGAGTAACATCACTTTCTCTCTCTATGGATGTTCCCTAGTGACTGTCACAGTGCTATTCAGAGCATCATTACTGTAAGTTCATTGATCAAGCTCCACATTTATAACCTGAAACTGTACAGTTAGTATGAAGTCAACTATGGTAAAAATGATAGTCATGTTCCAACGAGAACCATCCGATCGTAAGTCCGTTTGTCATAATAGGTTCCAATCCTGGGCTACTGCACGTCGACCGTCTGAATACCCGCCATCAACTCACTCAACTCCGTCTCCTCACGCACCTGAGCCATAATTAAACAATCCGTCGCCACACGTCGGTACTGCGCATGCGCATGCGCTACTGGGGCAAGTAGCAGCGCCCCGAACTTCTGCCTGAGCCGGACGGCCAGCCTCCGCGCATGCGGCTCTAGATCAGACTGAAAATTGTGCGAGGATTCCTGTGCGAGAAGAGGACTGAGCCACGGGTGAATGAGGAGTAAACCTTTCATGTTCGTGTTGATTGACCTGTCCGCGGTCTTGATCTCTACATCACCGAGCATCGGTGACCTTGCGTGATAAACAACCTTGGAAGAGTCGGAATTCGGCTCCGAAGGACGGGGAACATTTGCGAGTTGAAAAACAATGCCTGGGAGGCGCAGTCGACCAGCATTAAGCAAAAGCGACGGAAGGTCTCGGAGTCGATGGTATAACGGAATAGTGATGGAAAGATCAGAGGGATGTAATGATGTGACCATATTATCCATCTCAGCACTATCAATTGGCTGCGGAAGGTGTGGGGACACGATTTGGTCGTAAACGGTAAGATCGGCAGGGAGGTAACTGTGCCGACTACCGTGCGTCCCGGTCCAGGACAGAATTGTCACATCTCCCGAATGCCCCAGGACGTGCTCTAGAAGGCGACCAACTGCCACCTGCTTGCCCTCTCCATAAATGACAGGTTGCGAGACACTGAAAATGCCAAACAGACAGTACGCAATGTCTTCCTCGCGTGTCGTTTGACGTTTGGAAGCCAGATAGAGCTTCTCGCGGACCCTGTCCGGTCCTGGTTGAAGAGCGGACAACTCCTGCGTCTTCATTTTCATGGCCTGTTCCATTTCCGAAATAATGACAGGCGATTCTTTGTGATTGGATATTGTCAAGCCGAGGTATGGTTGCCAGTCTTCCGTGTAAAATTGCACAACCTCCGGAGCAACATACTCCTGGTAAGTCCAACCGCGAGTGTTCCAGATACTCTGCCACAGGTCCCCATCTTTCTGCGACGCCGAAAAGACATCCAAAAGGTAGACAATGGTGAGCGACGAGCCGTGGTACCACCTGAACATGGCAACCACTGCCTCTTGCAAAATTCTCTGGTCCGTTTGGTTCACGCAGCATGTGTCGCTCCATGCCCAGAGAAAGCACAGACGACGTACGAGCTTACAGAACTTGACCAATTTGGTATGAGCCAGAGACGCAGGCAGCCTATAGACCGTGGTGTTGTTAACCTTCTGGAAAGTTGGTTCGTCTGGTTGCCATCTATGCGAGAACATCACGTAACGGTAGAATTGCCCGACTTCTCTTCGAATACGTTCATCATCAATCTTCCTAATCATTGAAGATCGCAACTCATTAAAAACGGGCAGTTCCTCGAAAGCTCTTTCCTGTTGAGCTTTGTCGCACAGACGACCGGTAACAGTGTTGATCAGTGTATTTGGGATATCGCGGACAGTCTTTTGTACAACCTCCCGAATTTCGGGTGTGGCATTGACGTACTGGTCACGAAGGGCTATGTATGAAATAAAGTTAACATATATAATCTGCATAGTATCTAAAATCAGCCCACCACGGATGCCCGGCAAGGGCGATTGCTCGAGCTTTGCAAGCATCTTCTCGAACGCCATGAATGCTTCTTTGTGACGTCCCATGCCATGTAATGCAAAGTGCTTTCGCTTGTAGCCCTTGTGCGATGACGGCGCGAGTTTGATTTCCTAGATGTAACTAATCATGAAAGTCCATCCCGCGGGATGTAGAAGCCAATCCATACCTTCTCAGCGTCAGTGAGTGCGTTCTCTAGCAAAGATTTTCGTGCTTTGCAGCATTTCACGATCATATCCTCGATGTTCGGCGGAATAAGTGCAAGGGCATTCGAATAGTATGTGATGGCCTCGTCGTGGTCATTGGACGCCATCAGAGAGTCGCCTTGTTCCTCCAGCTTCTTCGGGCAGCGTTCTCGGAACTCTAAAGGAGCGCTATGATTAGCGTTGGATTTGGCACAATTTCAACTTCCACCCACCGAGTTCCCATTTTGCGCGTTCTTCCTTTGTGTTTGGGTCGTCTGGTAGCTCGGTTTGCATCCGTAGGAAACACTGAACGGCCTCTAGGACTTGGTGTCTGTCCTCTACAAGTACTTCGCAGATAGCTCGATTACCATGGAACCGGCGAGATTTGAACTAAACCGAACCAGAGAATTATTATCCAGATTTTAAATTGTCAAAATAATACATACCTTGGCAGCTGCATTGAATGCATCGCGCCAGGAGCCACGAGGCAAAATTGCTTTGGCCCACTTGCTTGGCAAAGTGGATGTGGGTGAGAAAGGGAGCGACATAGCAGTGGTATAGTCCTCCCGCGCTTTATCAAATCTGTTATCACTCGACGCGACATCACCGGTTTCTTCCAGTCTCGTGGCAAATCTGTTTCCAAATTCTGACGGTCCGGTATTGAATACATTGTGCAGTGTTGTGACGCCAGAACTCACCTGTAACCCGGTTGACGAATGCCTTGTCGGATTTCAGATCGTCGCTCATAGTATTCGCGAACTCCGTTAGACATATTGCGGAATCGGGTATGTTACCTCCTGTATACATATTTTCACACTGATGCATCCGCTCAATAGCTTGCTCCCTCTCTAACGGAAGCGGATGATATCAGGAAGGCAAAACGCTCGTCGGGGAAGCACAAATTAGAGTAAAAACGAATACACACCTGTGCTCGTGTCCAGTGTCTGGAGAGCTGTATGTAGTTGTCCGATCGTCAAGTTCAGGGTTTCCCTTCTAAGATTGGCAATACGTGGAATGTCAAGTGCTTCACGAGGTTCCTGCCAGTGTGCAGCTTTGTCCAGATAGTCAACGCAGTACATGCCAGGGACGTAAAAGAACGCACTTGATTCCTCGTTGCGTGGGTGAGGATTGATATGTGACTTGATAGCGCTGATGAGGCTTTCGTTTTCTTGGACTAGTCGATTACGAAGCTCTACGATAGCTCCCTCCAGCCTCGTAAGTTCCTCGCCTGACAGACGAGAGCGTCAGTGGCGGAAAGTCCTTCCTTGGCCAACAAACGCACATGGACTGGGATATTGCGCAGTGGAACCATTGCTGTCGACCATCTGGGTTTCCAGGTTAGCGGGGACTCATCAGGACGTCATGTTATGATATACTTACACTATCATCATTGCGCGGGGTAGGGATATCGTGGAAAGTGATCTTCTTGCATACGGCGAGCGCAATCTTGCGGTCTT
This sequence comes from Leccinum subgranulosum, assembly GCA_038091575.1. NCBI lineage: Eukaryota > Fungi > Basidiomycota > Agaricomycetes > Boletales > Boletaceae > Leccinum > Leccinum subgranulosum. Next base: position 65,760 of record JBBPOS010000043.1, on the reverse strand, counting down.
CTAAGATAGCAAACGATGAGGCGGGGTTGACATGGTCACCTATGGCGGGGCCAATTTGTTGATGGGTCGCGGGGTCCCAGAACGAGACGGAGAAATCAGTGGCTGCTGCGACGAATTTTCCGCTGCTCGCCAGGCCGATCCACTTGGGCTTGTTGTTCCCGCGTTGAACGGGCCATTTAGAAAGTGACGTCCCCGTGGAGGCATCGAGGCAGTGAATGTTACCGTCAGAAGATAAGGCAAGGAGATTCTTGCTGTCGGTGGACCAGGCAATGGATTGGTTGAATGAGGAGGCGACAGGGATGGGAAGGTCGGAGAGGAGACTGCCGTCGTCACTGTCATAGATGCGAACAGAAGCACGTTGCCATGTGGCTGTGGCAATCCAGCGACCGTCGGGCGAGAACTTGACAGCGGCGAGCTCGTTGTCGTGTTGGAGTGGACCGAGCAGTCGCTCTCCGGTCTCGAGCGCCCACACGAATACCGTCTTGTCTGTCGACCCCGTCGCGATGCGCTCATGAGGCGAGATGTCTATCGCGCACACCCGCTTCGATATACTGTGCCCCTTGAACTGGACCACCATTTTGTGGTTCGACGCATTCCACACTTTGACTCTGCCCCAACTCGCCCCGTTTGCGATCCACTTTCCGTCTTTTGACACTGAGATGCAGCTAACATTAGCGCCACCGTCCATTGGAATTCCCGTCTCCACTCCAGTGTCCACTTTCCAGCGTCGAATCTTTCCCTTGTCGTCACAGACCACGATGTGCTGTTCGTCAGGGCATAGTACGACCAGTCGTATGTTGCGTGTGTGTTTGATTTCCATTGGCCAACGATTCGAGGAGCTCGTTTCACTGGACTCTCGGGTCTCCGTCAAACATCATCCTTTCAACCGACTCTGGCACTAACTCACCTTGATCGCTGTTGAATTATCCTTGCGGGAGGTCCGAGTCAGTATACCCTTCTAGCTAACTGTTAGTGTGGTTTCGTCCTTGCGGCGTCTTTGCCATGCACTCACCGTTCACCCCACAGGGCTTATTCTGCAGAACTGAGTTGAGGGAAGTCCTCAACCACGCAGTATAAGAGCGGTGGCGAGGAGGCTGGACGGGCGTTTACTCTACTGGCGCGCCCTCATCACATCCCACATACACGTGTCGGAAGATGATGACGATTGCCACAAGGTATCCGAATTGTTGTGCGCTGCATCTGTGACATTCTTCCGGACGCTGCAAGGGTCCAATGTACACTCACAGACAGGTATGGACCCGATCATATTTGCCACAGAAAAAGTGTGGCAGTAATAACGTCGATCGACCTTGCTGTAGCCTGTAGGCGTGGTCTTGCTGTGCCACGTGGAGGCACATATGCTGACAAGCACGCAGGGCACGCGGGTAGCTGCGTGTCACGAATAAACAAAGACGAACATATAAACCAAGCAATGATGAAGCGCGTGAAGTACGCCTTCCCAGTTCTCACCCCACTGGAATCTAGCTCAGTATGTCCTCCGATGCAGTCGGCCGAAATAACACGCAGGGTGAGTAGTACGGAGACAACTTGAAGACCGTCGATGGAAGGCACTGACGAGAACAAAAAACTAGGTGAAGGTGACGATGGATCTTCTATGAACGATGATGAAACACTGGCGTCCAGTGAAGGTGATCTATGGACGGATGCTCGGAAATCGAGTGAAAAGCATATCGTTGGCGACAACCCGATCGAGATCGATGTTCAAGATAACATACGGACGGTCGTATTTTTCCCTGACGGAAAGGAACTTGTGAGCGTAGGGGGACGAGGAAAGATTCGACGATGGCGAGTGGCGGATGGCGAGGAGGTGGGGACACCAATGGACTCCGGGACTGCTGTTGGAGATGCCGCAATCTCACCGGATGGAAAGTGGATCGTCGCTGGGACGCTGAACGGCCAAGTGATGGTGTGGAACGCGGAAAGCCGCGAAAAAAGGAGCTTTCAACACTCACACGACCGAGCGGTGAACGTGGTGGACATCTCCGCCGAGTCGACGAGAACAGCAAGCGGATCGGACGACAAAACAGTCATCATCTGGTCTCTTTCGGATGGTCAGCGGCAGATGGGCCCTTTGCGACTCAACAACTTCGTCACAGCTGTCAAGTTCTCGCCCGATGGACAACTTATCGCAGCAGCTACGTATTACAGGGAATCTGTGCAGGTCTACGACAGTCGCAACGGCCAACTGCTCGCAGACCTTCCGATTTATGTATGCAGCACACTGAACGGAAGCCTTGCTTGGACAAGCGATAGCAAACAACTGTTTTCCTTGTCATCCGGCGGCGACATCCACTGTGTCGATGTGCGTACAAGGACGACACTATCCAGATGGAACATCAATAACGACGAAGGCATTGCCAATTATATAGCATTGTCGTGCGATGACAGGCTGATCGCAACCTCCGGAAATTCGTCGTTCTCTCTCTGGGACGTTACAACTCACAAGAACCTCGAGGTCATCGAGCACAGCTTCAGTTCCACTGCACCCATGGCCATATCGTCCAACTACGACATCGCGGTCGCTTCAAACAAGAAAATCATCATGCAGCGTCTTCCCCACATCCCGCTCCCAGACAACTCCATTGTGAGTTTCAAAACTTGCATCACGTCCTTGTCTCTTTAAATCAAACAGATGATGTCCTTGGAACCAGAACCACTGCAATCTGTGGACAATGGAGACACGGTGAAGGTCCTACATGAGAAGGTTGTTCGTCAAGGTGTGCTTAATAACTGACTGCGCACCGTGCTATCGTTCACTTCCATCAGCAACCAGCATTGCGAGTCTCGAGGAACCTGTTCAGCAACTCCTTGACCCGCTCGCCCCATCAGACGAGGAAAGACATAGCCTCAGCACAAACAACCAGGCTCTTCAAACCCGACAAGAAAGCCTATTACGTGCGTTCTCTCATCTTGAATTCACACATTTCGTTAACAGTCGCCTATGAAGCAGAGAATCGATTGGATGAGACCGTGAGGGATGTAGCGATTCAGGATAAAGTTGCTCAAGCACTCCGTGACGCTGAGCTTGCTGAGTCGAAGGCGGAGAAAGGCAAGCTCGAGCAGACGACGCAGTCCGAGAAGAAGGAACGCTCAAGTGCGCTCTGTCCATTTTTATTTGTTAGCATCCTTATTCTGTCATGTATCTTGCTATCTTGTATTGTATCGCTTCGCCGCCCCAAGCCACGACTGTTACACGTTACGTAGTCGCGCGGTAGTTGCATCCTGGAAAACTACACGAGTTTTATACATTAAATCGAAAAATTGACCCGCGCCGGAGGACTGGCAGCCGTTAAGAGGGAAGCTGTTGGCAAGCAGTCGATAGACAAGTGGAAGGACTTGGACCGGTCCGAGCCGGTCCGAGAAGTTAACTTCGTTCTCGTAAGTTGGACGTCCTCTGATTCATGCCTCCTCCTCGTCCACGACCGCCCTGCGTCGTATGTCACCACGAAGCACCCAAATACGCGTGCGCGTCTTGTAGAGCCAACTAGTATGTTTTGTTGTGCGGTCCTACCAAGGTTCGAGTTCTCACCGTTGAAAAAAAAGTTGCACCGTCGCGTGTTACAAACAACATCGAGGTAGGTGATATATCCCGCGGGTCTTTCGGCGGGGTCGTTCTTACTGTCGTTGTATGCACGCAGAGACGTGTTCGTCTGGTTCTGCTCCAGTCACGGATGCGAGCGGAGGTACGCCCCACTCCTCTAAATTTGTCTGCCAGCACTGATGCAACACCCCTCGCAGCCAATACCGAGTCCAACGACTCAGAGCCCCTCCAAGACCCGACCCCGCTCCGCCCTCTGACCTCCCTCAAATGGCCATACGTCCCCGACACCTCCGCCTACCCCGACCCGCTCACACGGGACGACCCTAAACCGCTCCAGCTGCATCAGTACGAAGCCATCGGTGCGTCCCTTTTTCTTCATTTCAATACGCATATATGCACACATGGCAACTACCTACCATTACCAGCCACCTCCCCGACGATCCGCACGCTCCTCACATCACACCCCCGCCTCCGCACGTTCCTCACGTCCATCGATGGCCTCCGCGGCCCAGACCGCGAACGGGCTCTCCGGCGCGCGCTTGGGGTCGATAACGAGGACGGTAGGAGTAGCCACCTCGAGAACACCAACGCCAACATCACGCCCCCGGACACGGACACGGACACACGTGCGTTCCGGGAACTCGCAGAAGCTATCGAGCGTGCGGTGCGTGGCGGGCGCGAGGAGGTCTTGGGTCTGGATTGGGATCAGCAGGACCTGGACCAGGACCAGGATCACAGGGGATTCTGAAATTTACTTCACACACTGATCGTCTCGTCCGCACGGTCAAGAATTAGACGCACAAAGCTTCGAATCACAAGTCCGAGATCATCAAACCGCCAAGCCAATCACACACGCATGCATACAATGTGAAATAAGCCAAGGGACACGCCTACTACACGACCTAAGATGACTTGATGCCAAGAAACAACAACCCCTGCTTGGCTTTTTCCACCGCCTCCTCAAGTTCTCTGCCGTCGCTAGCAGTCCACCACTCGGACCGGTCCATTTCCTCGGCCTTTTTACCGCCCTTGATCGCAGACTCAAACGTGATCTTGCGCGCGTTCAGGGCTGCCATGCGGCGTGGGTCCGAGTGGCCTGAAAAGATAACTAGCGCGGTGCGTGTCGGGAGGGAGGCGTACAATGTCGCAAGGTGGTCGTTTAGCGTCGTTTGAGCAGCTGCGAGGCTTTTTGGCGAGACCTCCGTCGGCTGGGGCTGTGTGGCTGCTCCAACGGACGCGTCCGCCATCGCTTTGGGCGTCAACCCTAGTAGAGGAAGGATAATTCAATCACCCCCGAAAGAAAACGGTGATTACACTCACATCCCATCGCGTCAGCGATGCCCGTGAACCGTCCAAACAAGAACTCGTGCACAGGGACGGCCTGTACGAGACCATCAAGCACCTCGCCATCGCTCGCACACCCAACGACGGTCGTCGCCTTGGCGCCGTGCATTACACCCGGATTCCCGTGGTCCACGACGGCTGCCCTGATCGACCCCCTCTCGCCCCTCCCGCTCGCCCTAGTCATGCGTTCGAATATGCTCTCGTAATCTGTCTTAAACTCGCCGAACCCGACGCCATTTTGGATTTTAAGCCTGAGGAGCTCGACGCACGCGCCTGCGTCCTCTTCGGGGTCGTGTCCGCCCTCGCCGCGCGTTTGGATCTCGCGGCGGCACCACTTTTTGGTGAGCCAGGCGAGCCCGGGTTTGAGTGGCCGGCCGCGGGGGTGGTGGTATATAAGCGCGGTATCGATGCAGAGGGGGTGGCAGATCCGGAGGGCTTTGAGGTCGGATTCGAGGGAGTGGCCGACGAGGATGGACGTAGGGGCGCCTTGCGGTGCAAGGATAGTGAGGAGATGGGCTTGGACTTGGGCGAGGGTAGTCGTGGCCTTTGCGAGGCCTGCTTCCGTTATGCCTGACCATCTACGTACATGGTTGGTGGTGAGGGAGAGTGAGCGGAGAGAGGTGACGTTACTTTGTGAGGTAATCGATGACGGGCTTTGGGGGTTGGACGAGCGTGTCGTACACGACGACGCCGGTCTCGTAGTCGATGACGCACACGCGGGTGAGTTCCTTGCCGTCTTCGGTCAAACACTGTCGCGAGGTGAGTGAAAGGCCAGAGAGCAGAAAGGAAGGCGCACCATCTCGCAATCGATTGCGTACACCCGCGATCGTTGTTTCTCAGGTGGAAGGAGCAGTATAGATTGAGTCAAAGGTTGCGGTGTTTCTACCCAACCTGGTGGCTTCTCAAACACGTCTGCCATGTACGACGGTATCGGGAAGTCGTTCTCTATCATTTGCGGCAGCGAAAGCAAGTACAGCGATGGGTCCTTGTCGAACGCGCGTTCTGCTGCAAAGAAGCGGTGTCAGGGGTCATAGGATCGAGTGATTCGGATGTGTCACATACAGGCAATCCGAGCTTCGATGCGTCTCTTTTTTTCCTCTCCGCTGACAGGCCCTTGGAAGAAAGCGCCGAGAACAGAGTACATTCTCGTCTGATCGCCGGGCGCGCGTGATGGGCAGGCATGGCTAAAAGTAGAAGCGATGAACGGGAGCGAGATTTGCGAGTGGTCTGGGAGGGGTATCGCGATCGGAATGTTTGGGTTGACGGTCGCGGAGGTGGGGTGGGGTGGGAGGGCAAGAAATTCGGGGAGTATGCCTGGTATGAGTAGCGCGACGACTTTTTCTATGGAGCGATAGTTCTGAGAGCTGTGAGTACTTGATGATAGAGAAAAGAGAGCGCGTACTTCGATTTTGACCCAGTTGGGCGGGGGCGAGTCTGCGATGATGTGGAGGACGAGGTCGCGGACGTCCTTTGTGGTTGTGAGACGAGAAGCAATTTGGATGTAGCAAAACTCACGTCGATGTGTATCGCGTCCTTTCTCTTGATGATTTCGCTGTTCACATACATGAATCGCGGCATCACAGCCTAGACAGAAGAGATATCGGTGGTTGCATGCACGCATGTGGTGAGCACGCAAATGGGCGATGAGATGACGACACACACATCGTGTTTTGCCTCGATTTTTCTGGCCTTTTTAGCCCTGCGTCTTTCGAAGCGGTTCGTTACCTGAGTCCACTCCGATTCATTGTTCTGTTCATCTGTTACTTTTGGTTTTTTGTGCTGTGGCGAGAGCGAGAGCGGCGGTGAGGACGTCGCAGCGAATCGTTTCATGGCTGATATCAAGTTCTGTATGAGTAGATCTTCTGACACCTGCCTCCGTTCCAAGGACCCCTGATACTGACAGTTTAGCCGAGCACAATGAACCTTCCCCGGATATTGATCAATGCACCTGCCAAGACAACCCGAATCTGATTTATAAAAAAAGCGCGCACACACACGTTGCGCAGCCCTGCACAGTCTTTGTTTATTATGGTTCCTTATAAACAACAACGGAGCCACTCTCCTAATATTCGTCCCTCCCATGTTGTCCCTCCTAGTCCTTGCATTCTTGCCGTGCGCTCTGGCAGCGCCCGCACCAGCAGCGGAGGTCCTTCCCATCCATCTTCCACTCGTCCGACGCACAATCTCACCCGAAGAACGTGTAGCCAAGCTGCCTCAGATGATGGATTCCATCAGACTCAAGTACGGCTTCCAACCCGTTAACCACCGGCGGAAGAGATCCTCTGCTTCTACTTCCCTCACCGACGAGGTTCGTCTCCCACATTTACTACCCGCAGTCTGGCTCATACCCCCGTCCTTCAGCAAAACGATGCTAGCTATTCCGCAGTCATCAATGTCGGGACACCGTGTGTACCTTGTTTGTTTGCTCCACTTGCTCTTCATTTTAATCCTTTTTTGCAGTGGTCAGGCGATGAATTTGATTCTCGATACTGGCAAGTCGCTTGTTCGCTTTGCATCCTAAATTTCCCTTCAATCATATTCTAGGTTCCTCCGATATGTGGGTCGCCACCGAGCAATGCTCCACCTGCGACTCCGGAGTCCCCCTCTTCACGACCACAAAATCGTCGTCGTACAAGAACGAGTCGTCTGTTCTCCAGATCACCTATGGTTCCGGTGAAGTCGCCGGTTATGTCTCCCAGGACACTGTCACCTTTTCCGGCTTTACCCTGACCCAAGAGATGCGTGCGTGTTCTTTCCGTTTATCTCCGCGAGGCTTCTTTTTCTTACATCGCCTCCAGTTTCCGTCGCAGACACTTCCAGCGGCCTGCTCACTAGCAGCCTGTCCGGCATCATGGGTCTTGGCTGGCAATCCATATCTGCCCTCCAGACCCCCCCCTTCTGGGAAACGCTATTTAACCAGACCAGCCTATCTACCCCGGTCTTTAGTTTCTACCTCGAGCGCAACATCGACGGGAAGGTCTCGGACGCTGCCCCAGGCGGAACCTTTACCCTCGGAGACACCAACACCAGTCTGTACTCGGGAAGTATCGAGTTCACTGACATGCCTAGCGGAACTACGCCTGGCTATTGGCTACAGCAGGTGTCATGTCAGTCCCTCTGACGTCGCATAGATAATCTTCCCCTGATTATCTTTGTTTCAGCCCTGTCGATCCAAGGCAATTCAGTCTCCGTCTCGAGCAGTCAAGGTCTTGCAGCCATCGACACCGGCACCACGCTCATTGCTGCGCCATCCTCACTCGTCACGCAAATTTGGTCAAACGTCCCCAATTCCGTTGCGTTGGATGGCCAGTATGCGGGCATGTACGCATTCCGTGAGTGTTGGCAGTATTTTTTTCTGGTGCTTGTTCACGAACTTGTGTCCGACACGCAGCATGCAGCACCGTCCTTTCCATTTCCATCTCTTTCGGTGGTACCAACTGGCCCATCAGTTCCGACGATATGAACCTCGGCCCCGTCAGCGGATCTGGTTCGTCCGAACTGTGTGCCGGTGCCATATTCGACATTGGGAATACCATTGGAAGCAGCGGTGACGGTGTCCCAACCTGGATCGTTGGCGACACCTTCCTCAAGAACGTTTACTCTGTCTATCGAGCGAATCCACCCTCAGTTGGATTTGCCCAACTCGCCAGTGGACTGAATGGTAAGTTCCCCGTTTGGTTACATTTGTGCGATAAACAGATTTGATCTGTCTCGCAGGCAGCTCAGGTGGCGTTCCTCTTCCGTCGGGATCCAGTTCCGGTGATCTCGGAGCCTTCGGTGGCTCGCGCAGCCTGGTTCTCTCGGTATCGCTTAGTGTCCTCGTGGCCTTCTTCTCTGGGTTCGTCACCATTTTCTGAGTACACCAGGCCAGCCGGCGTTCCGTCGGTCGCCCCATACTCACTTGACGACTGCACTGCAAACCTAATGTCCCTCGCGTTCCCTTGGATCCGGGCCGACCATCTATCATGCACCCCTATATCGTATCCAGTGCTCTTCCTTATTGTAATCCCTCACGACAACCGTCACCATACGCGAACTCTTTTTCGTTCCTGCTGACTTTTCACGACTGACGCATGCCAGTGCAAAAGAACTTCGAACTGTACGTGCTGTTCTGTATAGCACATGATAATTGTCCAGCATATCCACATCGTATCGCATCGTACATCCGTGTATCGCCTGTCGCTCCTTAGGTTCACCGCTCGTTATTTAAGTAAACGTACATTTGCATTTCTCTCATCCTTCTTTTGTTTTATTACACATTACTTTTACGTAGATGTCGTCGAGCCAGTTACACGCGCTCGCACGACGACCGCAATCGGGGACTCTGTTGCTTGCTACTTACTAGTGGTCTTTGCTTGGATCTGTGACAGTAGGGTGATGTTGAGTATATGTACAGTCCCTCCTAGTAATGCGTATTATTTGTTGGGGCAGCTCATGATGGGTTATTGGAGACCATAGGGCGCCAAAAAGCTGTTTGAAAATCCGAAAACGTATGGCTTAGAGTCGACTGTATTCATGGTACTTATAAATTACTTACCTTTTGTCTTTAAGTTCTCTTCCCACTATTCCTTGCTGATGCTGACTCAGTATGTTTGTTTCCGGATCAAGCATCGTCACAACCGTTTCAGAAATTCATGCCGAGTCATATAACTGCGCCAAATAAATTCAAAAATTCAAAAAATTCAGAAAATTCATAAGCTCGTCGTAGCGCATCATGGTGTATCGCAAAATCAGCGCCGACATGAAACAATGCGCTGTTGAACTCCTCGAGAAGGGCTGGGAGATGGAAGAGGTCACTGAGAGCCTTGGTGTGTCGAGCCGCAGTGTCAACCGTTGGGTCAATTGACAACTATAACGAACACATCCGCGGTGTTGATTGCCCTCTGTACTTCGTGGACTATGACTCAAGGTAGTGTTGATCAATTTTCGTTCAAGTTGCATCCAGGAAGAACGCGCATATGACGACGGAGCACTGAAGGGCCTTGACAGTCCATTATCTCAACCAAATTCAGTGGTTTAAAGGAGCGCGACGAGCTGCGTGTGTTCATGGAGAACTTGCAAGCCAAGGAGGCGAGTCTAACTTTCCCTCTCGCATCCCGGGCTGATGTTCATCCACATTTTTCACTCCCGCAGGACCCCAAATGGCCCTCTGGCGCACTGACCAAACGCATCCGGACGATGCTCACCAATATCGACAGTCAACTGCAAGTGTACGGTTCGCGCATGGGGAGCTCACTGCAGATGATCTCTGCGGACGTGCAGGGACGTATTTCGGTGCAGGATGTCGAGAAGGCGTTGGCTGTGATTAAGCATAAGCCGGACAACGTGGTCGGGCAGGCCGTCATTCAGAAGTTGGACGCAGACAACGACGGGTTAGTTGAGATCGAGCATGTGTTGGGATTAGTGCTTGAGGAAGGGGACGGGGCCGAGGGCTTGGTGAGAGAGTGGCCACTGGCCGAAATTTACTCATCCGTGACCGAATCCAGCTCGTCGACGGCCGCTTTAGCATCAGACTAGCCTGCATCAACATTCGTAGCTCCATCTCAATTGAATTACATGTCGTTGTTGGTGCCGTCGTCGAAAGACGCCGGGTCCATGCCATCATGGGCTTCGAAGTCCAAGTCACTGCAATAAGCTTCGAAATTGGGTGGGGTGTTGTCGTCTTCACTGACAGTCATGATTAGGATGTATTCTGAATAGTTATAAAGAGTGTGGGGGACGAGAGAGCAGCACAATGATTTTCTGAAATTTTTGAATTTTTGAATTTATTTGGCGCAGTTGCACGACTCGGGCATGAATTTCTGAAACGGTTGTACTGGCATGAATTAGAAAGAGACGGAACGGAGTCCAACTCACCGAGGTAATTTAAACTTCTCGGACCGGCTCGGGCAGGTCCAGGTTTTCCTCAAGCGTATGCGAGCGCCATGACGGTAATTGACGCTATACTAGGTTCGTTCCGATGTACTGTGAATGAACCAGCTCCGAACGGTTATTGTCCCCAACATACTCGCCGAGCAAGCGTCGAAAAAACGAGCGTGACATTAATTGAACAGGGTGCCCACGAGGGCGATCGGCGTGACAGTTAGTGACCTGGAACCCTAAAAGGATCAGTAATACTAGGAAGAGAATACTAACCCCTCAATAAACAGCATTCCATCATGTCCGGAGAGATAGAAAAGACCGCAGATGGGGATTGCATCCTCATCCCACTCTACTTCCTTCATACTATGGCCCTCATCCAAGCTCCCACTGACACTGTTTTGAACCTAGTCGATTGGAGCACCACATTGTGTCAGTCTCAGGCTGCGGGTCACTACACGGTCATTGAAACCTCGTACATGAAATCACGAACACCCCTCCAGCACGAATACATACGTCTTGTGGTCCAACATCAGCCTGAGGGACCCATCGGTTGCCCAATCACATTCGCAATCCGAATCGAACGGAACATCCACGGAAACGGACTACCTGGCTGGGTTGGCCTTTGGGGAACGCCAGATGACACAGTCAGATTCCTGGGAGCGCCACAACCCTCGAACGACATTCTACTCCACCGTCTCAGGTGGGAGGGAGATGGAACCCCCTCACTATTCCGCATCCTCTCGTTGATCCTCAACGTCAAAAGTTTCTTACCCCGTTATTGTCTTGCAAAAACATCTTGTTATCTCTTTGCAAGAGGGATCTTTTTGTCGATCAACAAGATACATGGTCACAGCGCAGAGCGCTCCCAAGATCCGCCATGCTGGTTCTCAAAGGAATGCCGTTTACTCGGCGTCTTTTCAGCAGGGTCAAGAAAGGCTCAGCGGGCCGCAGAGGGAGTGGCAGAAATTGACCGGCGGGTTGCAGAAGGGTCTTACTACCGTGACACAGCCTAGGTGGGTTTCATTGTGTATCCGGCATAGCATCAATGACTTGAGCAAGCTGCATCACTGACAGGAAAGTTGCAATCCTTCAAGTTGACTTCAATGACTTTCTCGTCTCTCTTTCTTTAGTTTCCTTTTTTTTTTCCTTTTTTTTCCATGTTCTCTTTCAAAATTTCACTACCCACCATAGTAAAATCAACTTCAAGTTGGTTTCATCATGTTGTTCTCGTTTCACCTCACCCCGGGCCGACCGTGACACTCAATGTTTTAGTTGTTTGTTTTTCTCCCTCGTTTCACTGGCACGGACATTCTGTTAGGGTATCCTGAATCATTCTTATCATCACATCACCTCTCTCGTGACATTTCGTGACCGCGTACTTAGATTGCGTTCCGAATCCTTTCCTTCCCTCACTGGCAGCGCTTTCTCAACTCGTCGCGACAATCGCTGAGGTAATTACATATTTCTGTGGACGCCCATACATCATGTACTACTGTAACTCATTAGCATCACAGAGTCTTCTGACTAGCGTGTACACGTTCTACTAGTTCAAGTTCCCCATCTTACACACTGCCCGGGTGACCGGGTCAATACACGTGTGGCAAACGTACAGATGGAGATCATAAACGAATGCTCCGAGTCTCTTCAAGTTCGTTTCGTCGAGGACAAGGATTACCGACTTTTAGACTAGTACGTCTGCCCCTTGTACTAATACTGTGGCATTCACACGGGAAGCTTACTTTCGATAGATTGTAGACTCTATCATGGCTCTTTTCAGGGTCGATTACTCCGGAGGAGGGGAATGAAACTTGAAGACAACAGAAGGTACGGGCATAATCAAGTTTAGATAGCACCAGATACCAGACGGATATCCATGCACAAACGCTATAGCTTGCTCAGGTACTACCTGCGTGCTTATACCATCGACTCTGAGACCTTGCGTCGCTTTGGGTTATTGCTGGTCGGCTGCGCCTACCAGCCATTGTTCTTCAACTCACTAATGTTCGCCGTCTTTCAGGGTCGGATTCCGATTCTTCCAAGGCTTTTTATCGCGCGAGGTCACCGATGCTCGGTGATGTATAGAGATCAAGACCGCGGATAGGTCAATTATCATGAACATGAAAGGTTTACTTCTCGTTCATCCGTGGATCGTTTTCTCGCACAGGAATCCTCGCACGAATTTCAGTCTGATCTAGAACCGCATGCGCGGAGGCTGGCCGTCCGAAGTACGGGGCGTTGCTACTTTCCCCAGTAGCGCATGCGTATGCGCAGCACCGACGTGTGGCGACAGATTGTTTGATTATGGCTCAGGTGTACGAGGAGACGGATTTGAGTGAGCTGATATTCAGACGGTCGATGTGCAGTAGCTCAGAATTGGAACTTATTATAACAAACGGACTTGCAATCGGATGGTCGTTGGGACATGACTATCATTACCATCGTTGACTTCACACTGTAGGATGCTGCTGCACTTCTTTACTTCCGTGCATTGAAACGTCGCCAGTACGTACGTTCATTTTCAGTTGGTTCGGACTCGGATGTCCACAGGATGAGTCTTTGTGGTAGTATGGATGGATCGAACGGTGGTCCCGCTGAAATAATGGTGGTGCGAGCGAGCTGGAGGGGCGAGAAGGGGTCGATCAGGGTCGCCGTCGTGGATCATGGGAATCCGAATATGATGCATAGCGCCAAGGGACAACCGTCGTTCGTTGGGTGTGCCAGGGATTGCGAGGTGCTCGACAGTCTCGTGCACGCCGTCCTTGTATACGAGTTCTTTTGGCGGTTCACAGGTAGTGTGACCACCGGTTTCTTTCGGGGGCGATTGAACTGTTTTTCTTCTACTAGCAGGGTTGACGCTCAAAGCAAGGGCGGACTCGCCTGTTGGAGTAGCCCCACAACCATAACCGACAGAAGCTGAAGCGCCTGCGGCTGCCCAAGCGACGCTGAATAACCTATGCTGCCCTCCCGACACGCGCCGCGCTGGTTGTCTTTTCTCGAACCCGCGCCGCATAGCGTCCCTGAACGCGTGCAAGATCGCGTTCGAGTCTGCGATCAAGGATGAAAAAAAGGCCGAGGAGATGGTCCGGTCCGAGTGGTGGACTGCTAGCGACGGCAGAGAACTAGAACTCGAGGAGGCGGCGAAAAAGGCCAAGCAAGGGCTGTTTTTTTTTCGGCCCATCAAGTTATCTTAGGTCTTGGGGGGCGTGTCGTAGGCATGTCTCATGGCATATGACACATATTTTGTGGGGGCGTGTGACTGGTTCGGTGGTTCGACTTTGGTTCGAGTGCTTATCACCTCGGAATGGACGCCTGGAGTGGATGGATGAGATGATCATGGACTTTTCTGACTGACTCGAAGGTTAGCGTTGGTGCGCTGAATTCTTGACCGCACGGACAAGACGATCAGTGTGAAGTGAATCCGATTTCAGAAGCAAGAGTCCTCGGCTCAGGCCTTGACTGATCCCAATCCGGACCCAAGACCTCGCTATGCATGTAGTACGCTCGATAGCCTCTGCGCGCGTATCCGTGTCTGTGTCCGGGGGCATGGTGTTGGCGTTCTTGTTCTCAAGTTGGCTACGCCTCTGTCCTCGTTATCGACGTCAAGCGCGCGCCGGAGAGTGCGTTCGCGCGCGAGCGGTCTGATATGCGCCATGTCGAGGCCTGGCGAAGCGGAGTATGGGCTTTAGTCTCGCTCGGAGGCTCAAGTTTCGCGAGCGGTGCTTCAAATTGTACACATTAGTACTTTTGGTGACATTTCGCGACCGGGGTACTCTGATAGTATAAGTTACATATATGTATTTACAGTGACCTTTCTTCATTTGAAGTTCTGTTCTCGGTCTTCTCCGAATATTCATCCATTCCTTGCTGATGTTGACTCAGCATCTTAGTAAAGTTTCCGGAACAAGCACGATTCGTTAAGTAAGCGACCTCTACCTTGTTCTCGATCAGTCAAATCGTACTTTCTGAAACGAGATCGCTCGCGTCCAGCACAAGGTCCACCAAAATCAGACAAGAGTAGGGGAAAAAATACAATGCAGCTAATAATCAACCCACTCGTCCAAGGTTACCATCTTCACATCGGAACCCGTCGATGTTGTTCCTCTTCCAAGGAATCAAAGTACTACTAGCACAAGGACTTGCGACGCGTTTCGTAACGGTCCTTGTCCTTGTTCTTAGCGCAAGGGTCGGGGATGGGACGTTGTCGATATAATTCGCCGGACTTTGAGGTCGAGGACGTGAATTGATCTGCACTATTGGAGCCGCTGTGGACTGCTGGAAAGTCTGCCCCGTTCAAACTTTATACACGTCAAGATTGAAGAACGCCCGAACGCCCAGCCCCATTGACATCCACCAACGTTCGTCAATACGCCAACCACGACACGACGCATAACCGCATAACCGCATAATAATACACACAACACATCATGCACACGCTGTTCGACGGTATCACAGCACTCTTCTTCCCTACGCCGCAAGAGCACCTGAACAGGATGTGGAAAATAATCAAGAAGCTCCCGGCGAGTCCGCCGCCGAGGTGCGTTGCCTGTGCGTATACAAGTTCCGGAGCTCATGTGCCCTCTTTCTCTCCCCACCCCTATGTCGACGACAGACACGTCCGCGTGCATGTATACCTCGGATGGTACCCAGGCTGCGACGAAACAGAGTTCGTGATGCGCCATAGCGCGCTCGTGGGCGATTTCCCGCTCGACCGGGCAGGTCGGCTCGCGCTGAAGCCAGTTAGAGCTAGATGGACGCTCCGGGGGTGTGCGGTTGGTGTTTCGTTTTCATTCTCTCTCAACCCATCATGCTGACGGTGACTGGAAAATAAAATATAAAATATACAGCCGATCGATCCGTGTCGGCGCGCCAAGTTCGACACGGTCCATCCAGAGTACGTGTCCCCGCTTGCGATCCGGGTGCTCACGGAGAGCGAGGGGGTGCTCAAGCTGTTTGGTACGTCGTTTCCCATCGACTTTCCCCAATACTTTCCGTTTATGTTTATAAACTGTCTCTCGTTCTGATCATCGTTGACAGAACCGACTCCATCCAAGGGTACAATCGCGATGCGGGACCTCCGTCTCCAACTCGTGACCGCGCACGACGAGTTTTGGTCATGGCTGCAGGACGTGACGCTTGGTCGACTGGTGGATAGGATCGGGCTCCTGACAACGGTGAGCACACGTTTATTTGTTTTATATTCTGCCCGCCGCTAGATTCCTATGCTGATTCGTTAATTGTTCCGTGGATGACGTGACGATGACGACAGGCGATCCTGATGACGATGGTCATGCTCGGGGTGCCGGCTGTGCTGTTGTGGTATGCGTTGAGTTGTGACACTGCGCAACGGTGGTGGACGGACGTCGTACAAAGGGCGGCGCGGTCACTTCCGATTTCTTCTTTCTTCGTATGTGACTCTATGCAACCTATGCCTTGTATGTTTCCGTCACTTGTGACTTCAAGCTGCCTCTTTTGCATTTCTTCCTTTCTTTCTTTTCTTTTTGCTCCACTCGACCTCATTCCGCTAGTTTACGCTTGCATCACAAATGCACGGGGCGGTTCATAGGGATCGCATAATTTTAATTGCTGTAGGATTACGATTCAGATCTTGGTGGCATAACGCACGTGCATCGCGGCACTGATCTTCACGAACGTTCCACCAAGGAAAATCGACGGAGAAAGAAAGAAAAAAACTTCCAAAGGGCCCACTCATCCTCACTCTTGTCATAGGAAGTAACGTCACAGTCAAGCGCAGCCTGTACCAGTGGCCATGGCAGCCCTCGCCGCTCCCGCCTTCGAGCGGAGTCAGCGGAGTCTAAATATGTTCTCCTGCAGCTGGATTGTCCATGGCGTAGAAAGCAGAGACTAATGTCGTACGCGGCTGGTTGCTGGTATTAAGTACGTATGTACAGCCTGGGCCGCCGCATCCGCCGCCGCATGCATGGGTGGCGCAGAAAGGTTTCCCCCCATAATGTTCATCTTTCAACTCAATATCATTGGCGTGCGAGTTTGGATGGTGTATGGCAATAAGTTCAAGCCCGCGCGCCGCAGAATCACTACGGATCACTTTTCCGATCTTTCGTTTATTCTCTTACACAGGTGTAGAAAAAAAAAACAGGTATCCCAGCATTTTGTCAAGATGAATTCGACCCTGCAGTCACATCTTTGAATCCATGATAGCGTGCAGTGACGACCTCCCTGCTGGCGCCGAGGCTCGACGTGATTACATATATATCCAGTACATAACTCATTAATTGTTCGGACTATGATGTAGATTGATTGTGGACGCACCGAAAAGTCAATGTCTTGACTTTGTACAGCGACGCCGCGTCTTGCTGTGCAAACCAGGGGGGGGGGTAGGACGCCCGTGTACCTGTACCTTCCTTTTCTCTACCCTGCACGATCACTACTTATTCAAGCGCATGGCATAGCGGGGCCGCGAGTCAGCGCCTTCATCGTACTCCCCGCCCCCCTCGCTCTCACTCCATCACTCTCCCCCTCACGTTCGCCCCCTGCGGCCCAGCTACGTTACATCAATCCATGATGTGTTTTGGGTTCAGTGGTAGCACTCGCATCGAGGTCTGATCCGAGACTTCTCTCCTCCCCGTCATCGTCATAATGCACCATCCAACAGGTCATATCCGTGCTCGCGAACTGCGGGACCGACACCCAAAAGGCCAGGAGGGCCCTAGTGAAATGGATTGAACACAAGCAAAAAAAAGGTCGGAACACGCAGCACATCCTCACCAAGTTACGGGACATTGAATTACAGGCTCGTTGATTTCCTCCTCTTCCTTCCCCCCCTCTGGCTCCTGTTGAGGGGTTCGAACCCTCCCGGTGATCGCGGGGCTAACTGACGTGCTTTCTTTTGTTTGAATCTTGAAGTTCATCGACGACGCGACCTTGATTAGGGCCTTCATAGGCGCCAGGATGGATACTGAGATGCCTGTACCGACGTACCTTTCGGAGAGGGTTAGATTCGTGAACGCCTTTTGAACAACCTCTGACGACGACGTGGTACGGGATATGACCAAGTACTGGCAAGCAGGCACATTTCTTCTCTGATGTGCTGGGTTGCAGAGCGGCTCTGTGTTGGCGAAGTTTGAACGACACGGCGCACGAATGTGTTCTCCCTCCCTCCCATTCATTCTCTCGTCCTTTCCTCATCCCCACTCCTCCATGACCCTTCCTCCATCCTCCTTGCCCCCCTCGTCTGGCCTCGCTTGCCAGGTTAGGTTGATGGAACGGACTTTCTTTGGTGGACGATGTGTAGGTGTAATACTGCTGGACATGTTGTCACTGACTCTTTGTTGATCGACGACTTGTGGGTGGGATCGAGGGTGTCAAGGTATGTTCTTTATTGTTGGCTCGACGCCTAATTTAGGGTTTGGTTGCGTAGCTCACGAGATCAATGCAGGGACAGGCGTAGTTGTGGGGACTCTTGGATGCCATCGACGGGATTTAGCGCGGAGAAAGCAACCATGTCAAAGAAAGCATTCCTACGGACATCCATGCATACGTCATTGGTGATACGACTCGCGCGCGCGCTGTGCACGGAATTCTGTCGAGTCGAGTCGTTCTCATCGTAGTGGACGGTAATAAATGTACCACTTCATCCCGGGCCATACAGTTACAATTTACTATCAGGTCATGCTCATTTATCTTTATCTCGCAGTAACAGTAACATTCTTTATATATCTATCTCTATTATTCAGATGTGTCCTTCGTTTAAATTCGAGTTCGCGCGAAATATCGCTCGTTATACCATACTCAACACCTTGACCAAAAAGACCCGTTGGAGCGGAGTTTTCGGAATTCAAATCTAAGCACTTTAACCTGCTCTGTCAGTACCTACTTACATTGAATGTATGTTTTCCCCGCAGATGCCGCCGTCTAGAACTCTAAATACATCAAAGAATCTCCGCGGACCGGAACTCCGACCCACGTTCGTTTTGTGATTGGATGCCAGCGACAGCTCAGCTGGTCGCCCATGATGCCACGGCATCGTCTTGTTCACATTCTGTACCGCGGAAACACAAAGCTGCTTTACTGCGGGGCACGCGCGAGGGTGCGTGGGGATAGCACGCACATGAAATGCCTCTTTGTTTCGAGAGCCCTCTTGGACAAGTTGGACACAAATCATAAATGTATAAAAGGTCAACGGGGTGGGATTCGCATTGTCCGTATAACTCCACCTACAGCTTTCAAGTCTCAGTCAACCCTACCCCGAGTCCCATATCGTTCAAACATTCAAGTTGCTCTGTGCAAGCGATGTTTGGTGACTCACTAGGGTTCAAAGGTAGCACCCGCGTCGAGGTGTGTGATCCGACAGCTGAAGCCTCTTCTCTCGGCGTTGCGCAGACTGGCGTGTCGTGCTGATTACTGGAGAAATCACATAGGTCGTCGCTATCCTGTTCAGCTGTAGGTCTATAGATCATGGCAGAGACACGGCCAAACGTACCCTGGTAACGTGGATCCGACGCAAACAAGATAAAGGACGCAACACCCAGTATATACTGACCAAACTGCGGTGGATCGAATCACATGTTCGTCCCGTTCCCTCTGCACCGCTATTTGCTCGTGATGACACTAAATCTTTTTTTTCCCCTGAAGTTCGTCGAGGTGACTGAGTTGCATGCCGCATTCCAGGACGCCAGAGCCGAGACGTTCTTGCCTAGGGCTCCTGATCTTCCGTCCCGTCACAGGAGTCTGAGGCCGACGAGGATGCGGGACCTGCCTCAATAGTAACTCCCGCCGTGAAGTGTCTGGGTCTCGTAAACCTGTGAGTGGTTACTACCTGCCATGGCGACACTACGTGATCAATGTTTAACTAAGGTTCCCAGTAACTGATACGCGAGAGACGCTGCCTGGTCGATAATTGTGATTGCTAGTATGTGGAGAAGCACCCCTTCCTGTTTATGAAATGGATTTGGGATAATGCAGTCGGCGGGGTTCTTCGAACCAACGTTCTAGTTGTGCGTATTCTAGGCTCGAGTCTATGGCACCATTCGAACTCACGAGTCATGTAGCCCAAGTTTTGCCAAACCAATATTGGACCCTAGGGACGGTCGTTCACACTCACTTCGATCTAGTGTAATGGACTCTTGATACTAGTAGTCGCGCAAGTTCTCCTACATGATCCTGAACCTCGTTCTCACTATCTGCATTCACGTCGGTTGGTTTTCCAATGTCAGTGCGCTTCAAGCACTCGTTACGGATGGCATTCATTTGGATCATAGGAACCATGCCAAACACACCCATATCAGTGGGTGCTTATGGTAGCAACAACATCACCCTGACCCCGTGTGTGTGTGCTATTCCTTGGTGATTAAGATTTACGACCCCTGGTATGCAGGTATGATCTTCGTCCTGCCCTGTTGGCCTTCAACCAGTTTGGCCCCGGTAGGTGTCAAGTATGTTCCGTCGACTTTAGTTGTGCCTGATTTCCGAGTCGTTGTATATGGCTTGACTCGCTAACCCCGTTCCCATGCTCTGCGGTTTTCATTTACTCGTTTATCACTTGGCCATTGGTTTGACAAATCCTGACGACTCTCGGCGACATCAGTGTTATTTGTTGAAAATATGCTTCCCCCCTCTCTTTTTTTTCCCTTTTGCCATTCACTCAAGTTCGCAGATCATCTCGCTTAGAATCAGATGTTCGCGCTGCGGTTCTATATACCGGTCTTCCCTCTATTTTGTTCTGATTACGTTTGGGCAGCACTTGACAATGTTTGCAATGTTGACCATTCGTTGCTCTGAATTTTATGCTCACGCCCTTCCCGGGGTGTTCAAGACCCATGATGTCGACCAGAGCGAGTGAAGTCCGATGTTCATCCTATGGTCCTGTTTTTCTTGTTCCTTTTTCTCAAGTGATGCTGAGTTCGCATTCCGTCATCATACACGTTCTTTCTTGATCTTGTTGGTGCCCCAAATTTCCTCGGGCTCGTTGAATGCACGGTCCAAGGACGTTCGGAGTTCATGACACAAATCCATCTAACATGCTTCATTCGAAACACCGCTATTCATGGTTTGCGTCATGAAAGGATGACTCGGAATGATGTACTACATAATCCTATTTGATTGTCTACCATTCTCGTCCAATTCATTTTTGGTAGGCAATCGCAACCGGAGCACCCCCACAGTCAACGTCCAATGCGTTGATCCGACCTTTCTGAAGTAAGACACGGTTCATAAAAGTGCAGTCTAAACAAACGTTGAAACTTTTGCGTTGCCTTGGCTTATGGAACCACAGCCTTCAGATGCTCGTTGCCCATCAACACCCATTTTGCATTGCGAGTACCGAGTCCTCACACGCTCTACGGTAATCTGGCGTAGTAAACAAAGCCATTGCATAGCATGCATGACCTAGTATCATCCGTCTTCTATCCCTAACGAGCAGCAACACAACCACGTGGGAAACATGAAGGAAAGGGTGGCGATTCCAGATTCTTGCTGATAGCCTTGATATAAGTTTCGCAATATATGCTCAAGGGAAGTACACGCACGTTCAGATCAACCCTCCAAGTTGATGGTCGAGCTGCATCTTTTGACTGCTGTGCCTGATGGGACATGAGTCCCTACGATGTGATCGACACAACTAACGACCTACCTCACTCTTCGGATGCGGAGGGCGTCCAGCGCCAGTACCGTTGTCGTGGTCTCCGTCCCCATCTGACGGAATACCCTGCTCACTCGATGGCTTCGGATGCGGAGGATATTTTCTGCGAGTACCACGGTCGCGGTCTCCATCTACACGAGGACTGGCTTTCGACTTCTTCTTCTTCTTCTTCTTCTTTGCAAGGAAATATAAACAATAGCATCTGCATGTCCAATGAACAAATTTGAACACCTACCTTGTCCGCAACCCTTCTGACCGTTCGCTGAGATGGTAGGTTAGACGAAATACGACCATTAGCCTTTCGAGGGGCACTCACTGGGATACCGTGTGCTCCGGCCATTGTAGAAAATGCTCTGTTCAAGGTATTCGCGTTCTCTGCTGACCTAGACTGAATGCTGGTAAGGCGACGAGGCTCAGGTACTACTGTAGGTTGTCTGACACTCTTCTTCGACCTTCCTAAATCCGCAGGAATCGAGATGGCGCCGGCGCACTGTTGTTGTGCTTCTCTGAACGTATCTCCAGGGTTTCCGAATGTATCTCTGGGTTGGAAGTCATGAGGTGGACTGCAGGCAGTGATGTGGAGTGCGATGAGACAGGTGGTACTTGGTCCTTATGATGAACAGACGATGCCGGCGAGGGAACCTTCCACGGTGTCAACATGGTAGTAAAGTCGAAATGAATTAATCACGAACCTCGTCGTAGTTGAACTGATCGTCAGTATTGAGCGCTGTGGGCGGGAGTTCTACCTGTGCCTTATGATGTCATGTTTCGAGGAGGGACACGAATGAACTTGTACCTCGAGTAAGTCAACATTGCTGTCTGACTGGGATTCGACAAGTTCTTTCTGGTGTACGTTGGACGTTAGGACAGTGGACTCAGATGAGTTGAATATCATTTCAATGCATATACTCACATCCTTGAGGTACGATGGTGGCAGGACATCATACAGATTGCGGAGAATTATTGTATCATCACCCGCAGTCACCATATAGTTTTCCGAGATTGCCATGGACCAGACATTATGGGGATGATCAATGACAGGTCCGATTTGTTGATGTGTTGTAGTATCCCAGAATGAGACCGATGAGGCGGCAGAAACTGCCACGCATGCGTCATCGCATGCTAGTGTGATGCACCATGGATCTTCGTCGTTGTTAATAGACCATTGCGAGAGTGTTGTCTTGGAGGACACGCCGAGACAATGGATGTTGCCCTTACTAGACAAAGCAAATATTTGCTTTCCATCGCCCGTCCAGGCGAGGGATCCGTTCGATGCCGAGTTGACTTCGATTGGGAAGTCTACGAGGAAGGTGCCGTCACGACTGTCGTAGATTCGGACGCCATACCACGTGACAGTTGCGATGAAGTTGCCGTCCGGAGAGAACTTGGCTGTGGCCAAGTCATTGTGTTCCAAAGGCCCAAGGAGTCGTTCGCCCATGGGAAACAACCAGACACTGACCGTCTTGTCACGCGATCCTGTCGCGATTTTCTTCCCATCAGCTGAGACGTCCACTCCATTCACCGGTAGGTCGTGTGCTTTGAACACGTTTGTCTGTTCGAAGCTCGTCGAATTCCACACCACAATCTGACCATCCCATGTCCCAGCCACGACCCACTTGTCGTCTCGTGACACGACAAGATCTGACACGGTGCCCCCAGCATCCATTGGCATTCCTACCTCCATGCCATCTTCCGCACGCCATCGTCGAATCATCCGTTCGCTGCCACCGCTCACGACCTCCTTCCCGCCAGCGAGAAACGCAACCGAATACACATCGTCCGGATGATCAATTATAATCAGGTTTGCATCTCTTTGGTCAATCGTGTCGTCACTCGTTTCTGGGTCTCCATATTAATATTCTGCTTTGGATATCCTCGTTTTTCTCACCTTTGATAGACATTTGTGTGACTAGATGTCCGTCGATTTTCCCCTTATCTAGCTCTGGTTTAATGTCGTCGATCGAATGTCTTGTCGACTTGCTCACCGCTCTCGTTCTGCTACTCCAAGCGTCTTTTTGGAGAGTTTACTGGGCTAGCGATTGAGCGCTGAGCAGTGGAAAGAAGAGATACTTCCAGCTGTACCGCGTGTCATTGATACCCACGCACAACCACAAAATTGCTGTATGGATAACCAAACTCAGGCTACTAAAGAAGACCGATCGCAAAAGGAGCAAAGCGAGCAGTTTGCAAACAAATATCAATAAGGCATTTTCCCCGAAATGGAAATCACCATAACTCATCGAAGCACTTTTTTTTGTCGCAGTTTTTGTTCCAGCGTTAACCCATGGCTCAAGCATGCCTCATTCCAAATACTCTGTCATCCATGCCTTAGCGTTGTAAATGCATAAATGACATAGTATTTCAGTGAGGCTAGTCCCTGGACCATATGTCGTCTACCACTGCTCGTGCAGCAATTCATTTTTGACAGGCAGCCGAAGCACCTTAACAGTCCTAGTCAACGCCCAATGCGTTGGCCTGATCTGTCTGAAAGAAGACATTATCCTTTATCATACCATGTTGAACAGGATAGACGTCCGTGAATCCGACGACTCCGGCATACTGGCATTCTCCTTTGGGCTTCCCCGCATGAAGAAATTCACCGGAACTGCCTTGCAGTTACCAATGAAGCAAGTCAACTCAGTTCCCCTTTGTAACCAAAATGCGTCCAGATTCGAGTTCAATGCAGCTCTTCGCCTAGCCATGGCAAAATGGTGCCTGGACGGTAATGTTTCCTAAACGACATCTATGCATTTCCATGATAAACGATGTCGCATATAGATTCTGATGTACATATGAACGCTAGCCCCTGGATACGGCGGAAATGAATCCCTCAACAACGGTCCTACCTCCAGGCCCTCCCATGATAAGCGCACATTTCAGCGGGTGCAACGCGGCTTGCAGGTTCCCCTGGGGTATCCTCCTGCCCATCTCAGGTTGTCGTTTACACACATTGGCGAAACCACGAAGATGATAAATGATAATTACTGGGCATGCGCCCTCGTTTGAGACTTGGAGGTTTGCTGTCTGGACGAACTGACTGCCTTGCCGCGGAGGCAAGCCTCCAAGCTCTTCCTCGCAGAGCTACCATGTGGATGGTGCAACCAAGCTCCTCGACATTTCGCCCAGATTGCTTCTGTTTCGTGGGTAAATCTGCTCGTGATCCACCCCATCCTTTACCCACGCTAACCGATACCCAACTTAGCAGTCCTCTTGCACATTTTTTTCCAGAAACCATCACCTTTGCGTTTTCTGATGGATGTTCACATTTCCTACTCCCCGAGACTCACCTCTGGTTGTGTATCGTGCGGCGTATTCGATCCTCGGCCTGCGGCCCTCATCCAGGCTGTGTATCTGAATCTGTCGTCTTCCCTCGTCGCGTTCTTCGTCGCATCAGCTAACCCTCCACTCCGATTGGACTTCCGGATCGGATCGGATCGTGGGGCGAACGGATGTGCGAATGGACCGATGGGCTGATTCCGAGGTGGCGGCACTCCTACAGCTGAGCACGGGCAACGACCTGTCCTATCCTCACGAGCAAAGAGCTTTCAGTGAACACGTGCCGCCTCAGCCGATGAATGCATGATGCGGCGCTGCACACATGACCTGGCAAGACAGGGTCTCGCTCACCTCGTGCCATCTGTCATCTCGACTATATTTTGGGTCGTGGTCCTGAATTCTGGTTCGTTCCATGAACGCCCCGGCACCGAATAAAGTCAGGGACGAATAGTCGTCCAGTGACTTGTTCTCCGCTATGTATGCCCTGGTGATCATCATCATGACGTGGTCGGGATCTTGTAAACTACTTTCTGAGTGTGAACTTACTTTTGCTTATGTACAGATTCGACTATGGGAGGCCTCGAGGCATCTCAGGCACCGCGAGAAGAAAGAAGCGAGAGGTAGGTTTGAGATCGGAACACAAGCCCACAGTAAAATGCATGACGCTTGACGTTTGGACACGAGACCTCTGACTTATAAATTTGGACACGTAGATC
The DNA here is from genome assembly GCA_038091575.1 of Leccinum subgranulosum. NCBI lineage: Eukaryota > Fungi > Basidiomycota > Agaricomycetes > Boletales > Boletaceae > Leccinum > Leccinum subgranulosum. The sequence continues at coordinate 40,385 of JBBPOS010000043.1, read as the reverse complement.
GTCGCGCATACACGGTCATCATCATTGCTAACCATTCGCTGTACAGTAATTTCGTTTCGTCGCTCTGTTTCGTTCTGACGTTCTCGTTAACTCGTTCCCAGCTAAACAGTATTTACAAGCACTAGACAAACACCTCAACTCCTTCACGTCGAACTGCGTTGAGGTGGGACCGTTTCGTTTACCGTTTCGTCATATCACCTTACTGTCAACTCATCTCGTGCTCGATCGTATTAGGCTTTCCTTATGGAATCACAATCTCTGTGAGTAATCAACTTCCGCTGGTGAGTTCCGTAACTCTGATGGTGGTCATGGGTCACCAGTGGCAACCGGAAAGTTCCTCTGCTCCCCACACCCCAAGTTTAACTACAAAGTGCAACTTGCAGGACTCCCGACGGAGGTTATTACCGTACCGTCGGGCCCCGAGTACAGTGTATATGTGGGGCCGCCGCCACCGCCCGCCGCTCCAAACTTGTATTCCTCGCTCTGCCGCGAGCCACCCATTGGAAGTTCGAGCTCGTTAATTGGTATCACATCGTGAAATCGGCCAAAGTTCAGACTCAGACAATTACATGTTCTCTGATTGGCACTGCCGCCATGACTCGGAGTTCATGAGACCCACCGCGCCGGCGGGTAAGAATGAAAACCAATCATGCTTACAATGCATTGGCATGTACCAGTGATCACACATGCGGTATGTATGTAATTAAATGCTAGCGCCGCTGCCACTGTTGGTCCGTCGTTCACTTTTCCCCCAACGACCCAGTGAAAACTTGACCGTGGCCCATCCGAGTCGTTTATTAATCATATCGGATCATATGTGGAAACTTGAAGGACGGGTTGGTGTGTGGGTAAAGTACTTATGTATGTGAGTACCGGAGAGTGAGCTCGGTTAACGTGATAGAAAAATGTTTTCCACTGGCATGTGACAACCACCTCGACGAGTTGTCTTAATGAACCAATCAGTGGCAGATCCCTGGCAGGTTGGCAGGCTGCAGCTGTAGATTGGGTTATGACATTTCGACGTTCGGGATAATTGATGGAACAGAGGTGCGTACGACCTCGAGACTGCAGCGCTGTGTACTAATCCGTATCTGCGATGTGACGGGTCAATGTGATATCTGGTAAGAATACTATATGGACTTGGCACATTTGGGAGTAGATAAACGCTAGTAGCGACTTGTATGCCTGTGTGCCGCGATGGCAAACCCAACACTACTAGATGCCAGTGACCCTGTTATGAGATCATGCGTATCTGCGAGTCTGTGACGACACGCAGGCCCATCGACAAAGCCAAGAGGCCATTCCAGAACAACGTGGGCGCTCCCAGTGAAAGTACCATTGACAACGATGTTCTCAGCTGCTCATCCGACGGACCCTGGCTCCCGCGATGATATCTTGCCGAGGTCTCCGAGATCTTTACATTCCCGCAAAGTGCCATGAAGCCCAGTCCTGTGGCACCGGCATAAGGCAGAGGTCATCGAACAGTGTTCCGACTCGACACTGAACTGAAGATATTGATAAATATTGATGATCTCGCCTCGTCCGGTACTAATAGTACCGAGTACCGACTCGGAGTACAGCGTAATGGCTCCTCTTCCTGATCTTGGCGGCTCGGCACACAGGACTGGTTTGAGCCACCACCCACCACCATCATCATTGTTGACGCAGCCTCACTAGACCCAGCGCCGGGGAACACCGCCCCCGGCTGCGCCATCGCAGACATAGGGGGCTTCGAATGACAAGCGAGCCATACTTCTTATCCGATGGATCGCGTTCTGTCAGTTAGTAATTGGATCCGCCGGGGCAGTGACCAACGATACCTACATACCGAAATCGGCACAATGGTGGTCCGCGGCATCGGCCTCGACCGAACCAAGATTAGGAAGGTAACTCTGAAGGCTCAGTCTCAGAACCAAAACCTCGGCTAACCATAGAGTTCAGTCTCGTCCCTAAACTTGTCCTGAGTCAGTGACGTCGCACGGCACGAGACTGGTTAGTACAATCTAACGAAACGAACGAAACAACATCGGAAACGCCCCCGGAGTGGTTGTCGTTATGTAGTACCAATCAGTTATCGTCGAAATTCTACCAGTAGCAGGCCGCCGCGCTCTATATAGATATGAACTTTTTCTGGAGCCTTGGAATAAAACTGTTAGTCATCGTCATGCCTTGGCTCCTGGAATGGTATGTGGTGGAAGCACATGCAGACCAGGCTATGCGACAGGCCTCGGAAAATCCGCATCCGGATCTGAATCATATCGGCAAAACGTTGAGGGTGGATTACCAAAATAGTCGTGCGTTATGTTTGCAACGCGAGCTGTTGGACAGTTGCCTGTCAAGCCGACAGGGTCAATCGAGCACGTGTATTTGGCGGCGTAGGAGGCAGTGTTCGCTTGGGGAGGGGAGGGGGCGCTCGGCATCCTATCGTCGGAACGAACCGACAAGTAGACGCTGTGCGCGTAGTATGTACGGGGCCGTGTACGCGCAGTGTGGAGCCAGAGTCACAAAAATGGACGGATTCCCAGACTGGCGCAGGTGCAGACAAAGATATGTAGGTTGCATTCCCATTTGCTTCGCAGAAGAGACAGCTTTTGCGTCATATCGATGACGTGCGACGATCCTGCTGAGCTTGTGTGAGTTGAAAAGAATATTAATTCCAAACTTCGACATTCGTGACGTGGAACATGCAGCCGATGAATGAGAACGTGTCACTTGCGTTGAACGTTGAGCCTTGATCGGCGCCGCATCTTTTCCCCGAGCTGAGCTGATAGCCTGTACCCTGGTCCGACATTCTGCCTGCCACAGGAGTGCCCGACTTGGATACTGTCATATTGGAGGGTGGACTCGCGAACGTCACGGCAGTACGATTTGGAACTTGAACCAGGGAGTTGGGTTAGCACCCCCCACCTAGGTATCAACGGAGATCATTCAATTGTTGCTCACAGAACGACTCATTACCAAATCGCCCCGCATCCGTCGGGGATCCAGATTCATCTTCTCGTGAACAAAAAAGCCTGAGGAAGATGTGACAGCGGGGATCATTGTGATCTTGCTCTTACAGGACTCATCTGGTCTTTGGTACTGCCGTTCCTGTCGGCGACTGAAAATTCCACCGGCGAGGCAGTGTCTTGGACAGGCACAAGTATGTAAGTATTAACAAACCGAATCCTCGACCATCGTCGTGATGGGTGGAAGCGGAGTTGATCATGTGATCCACCCGGGGGACCACCCTGAGCCTCAGTGACACCAGGAACCTGGAGTGATTTGAAGTTGACTGACAACTAGGTGAGTCGATGAAGCACATGCACCAGCTAGTTTCTTGATAGAATCCATTGGGTCACATTACGTGTCGAACATGATAACATTCTCCATAGAGAACATGGGATTGCTGAAGGGGTTCGAGATGTACCTGTGACTCATCTACTTACAACGTGGTACAGGCTTGTTATGTAATCGACAGCGTCGCTCACACAGGGCGGAACTTGCTTGGCATTGAGCTGGCGGCCAGGATAGAAGGTTGCTCGTTGAGATAGCCTATATTTTTTCGGGGTGTGCAATTGCCAGAGGAGAGACGGAGAGTTCCGAGTTGAAGCGGCAAGAGTTGGCCGGTGTGAGACGACGATCCAAATGAAACCCAAACAAACAAAATCGCTGTTAGAGAGCCTCCGATATGTGTTGGGATGGCGTGGGCTGGTTCCTGATGGATAGTAGTCCTCGTCGCGTGTTCGCCATAAGTACTTCCAACCTCTCCATGAACCTTTCAGTAATTTATATTTGATCGTCCTCCTTTTTTTTCCGCCTCTTCCCCGCTTCATGGTACATCATCCCCGTCGTGTCTCTTAGTAGTCCCAGGTTCGTCCTCCTCTCCCCTCCATCCACATCCTCTCACTTCTCTACAGTATTTTAAGCTCCTTCCAATAATGGCCAGTAAATCACCCCTCACCCCACCTCCCACCCTCCAACGAGGAAAGGCATGTCTCCGCTGCAGGTCTGTCTCCACCCTCATACACCCTCTTCATACTCAACCCCCGCGACTTTGTCAGAAAACGAAAGATGGTCAGTCCATTCCACATTCCACACCCACACCCTCTCACTCAGCCTTACAGAGATGTGATGGCGCAAAGCCTGCGTGTCAACAGTGCGCCCGCGCAAAGAAACCAGACGCTTGTCAATACGACGACGGCAAGGGCAAGACGAGAACTCAGCTGTTGCGCGAAAACATCGAGCGCCTCGAACAGCGCATAAGGGAACTCGAGGATCCCGAGTACACCTCTCCTTCCGTCACCCTGCACGATCCTCATATCCACCGTCGCTCAGAGAGCTCTTCCTCCTCCTTTGCCGGCTCTCCGGGAAGCACGGGCTTTTCTGCGCCTCACTCTCCCCTCCCACCTTCTGGTACGCTCAGCCACAACGCTCATAGCCATCGGCTAACTCCTCCCATAGCCACCAGCTCGCCGCAACATTCATGGATCCATGGCATACCCTCACCCTCCCCAACGCCTTTCAGCGAAGCCTTCCATATCGAGCAGCAACAGCCGACGCTCGACTTGGCCCAGATGCTGTACGCTCATCTTATCTTTATCCCGCCTTCTTATGCTCACCACCATTCCCAGGGTTGATATCTTTGCATCACATCGCCACCAATGCTTCCTCGGTCTCCACATGGGTCGATTACGAAACTCTTTCACGAGACCCCTTGCTGAACAGCATCATCCCTGCCTCACAAACGCCATCTTCCTCTGGGCTTGTTACATCTCTCGACCGGGGCCGCTCAGCGAGCACGAATCTCACTACCTCACCCATGCCCTCGAAGGTCTCAGTGATGCGCTTCAACATAGCAATCGAGTGCTCGACGTCATCCAAGCCTCCTGCCTTCTCTCGCTCTACTTCCTGTCTAATGGCCGCGCACTAGAGGGAAGCTACCATGCATCCGCCGCTGCGTCGTTGACCCTGCAATGCGGCCTTCACGGAGCAATAATGAACCGCTCCGTGTTCGAGTCTACAAGAGTCATGACGCCCTTGGAGCTCCCTCCTGCCAAAGACGTCGTCGAACAGGGCGAGAGAATACTCACGTTCTGGCAGGTCTTCATCCTCGACCGATGCTGGTCTGCCGTTCTTCAGAAACCAGTGACAATTCCAGACGGTCCTGAGGGTTCCATGTCCATCGTCATGCCGTGGCCACAAGAAATGGAAGATTATGAATTGGTGAGCCAATTCGGGATAGTCTTTCATGTCCATTACTGACGAGGATGCATCCTCAGGGTCAACTCGATGATTTCCATTCCTTTTCGACCACGCGGTCATTTTTCGATGGGCAAATCTCCAACCTTGGAAGCGGCTTCTCGTCACTGGCTCTGAGAGCAAAGGCATCCGCTCTGTACCACCAGGCTCATCGATTGGCATCCAACTGGGACCAGCGTAGGCGCCTCGATCCCGCAAGCTACCTTCAACCCTCTGATAATTACTCTGCTTTATCCATTCCGAACGCATACATGGACGATTTCCAAGCATTAGAACATACGATCGCACGTTTTCTCTCCACCCTCATCCCCGTCCACCAATTAGACGCCGCCATGCCTGACGATAAGCATGCATACATTGCAATACACACGCTTACTCAGGCCGCTATAATTCATTTGTATTTTCCTTCCGGACCGGAAGATCCCGTTTCGTACGAAAAGTGTCTTCGCGCCGCGCAGTGCTGCGTCGCGATCACCAAACATATTTCCGCAGCGGACTACGACTTTCTTGACCCGATTCTTGGCGTAAGTGCCGGTTGCTTGACTTCCTGATGGAAAATCTGATCACGTTTTCTTGTCAGCCCTGTTGGACGACCGTTATGGACACGCTGATTCGGGAGCTGAACCTGATCGAGACGTCTTGGCCAATCGTCGACAGCGCCGAAATTCGCAACGAAATTGGCTCGCTGTTGTACGCGATGACCAGCCTCGGATCGCGTTATCCTTTGCTTGGGTACACGGCGGCGAAGGTGCAAAAAAGACTTTCGGGTCTGTGATTTCGTTCGTTTCGGCAAATTGTTTGCTGCGGTTAATGGCAGCTGCGTCTGCGCGGGACACTAACATGATACAAACGACTGGTCGACTATTTTGGCCTTGCAACGTGGACTTGTTTTTGGACCATTTTTCCCCTGAAACTTTTTCCTTTCCTTCTTTCGTTGAGAAGGTCGGTATGTTTCACCTTGTGGACTTTCTTTGCGTTTCTTTGTTTTTGATCCAGACAAAGAACGCCACGCATCGTCATTCTTTTACGTTCTGTTCATGACATTTACCACGTACCCCCGGACGTTTGGACGCTTTTTCTTTTTCTTTCCGGACACTCAGCTCGGACACGATATACTCGGACAACTCTTTCTAGAGAAATACGGACCCGCAACGAATCACGGACAGTAGTAAAAACCCCTATACTCTTTTCTTCTCCCTCGCGCACGTACTAACCTCAAGAATATGTTAATTTTTATGCTAGGTCTATATTGTGTTTGTTTTCATTATTACGCCTGTGCCATATTTCCTGACCTTCGTTCTACGATTACCAAGAACTCTGATGTCTATCTTTTTTGACTTTCGTCCTGGACACGCACGCTTTTATTGATCTGCTACGTTGACGAAAAAAAAAACAGAGATGTTGATGGACTTTTTTGATGATAATGCTAGTATGCATACTGTACGTTAATACATTTGAACGATTTGATGAGAGGAGAGCACTAGTACTGTTGATATGATAGGCGTGGTTTGAGCGATTTTACATCACCTTTCAGTTTCAACTTTTCACTAATACCGATCAATGAGATGCGTGACATTTGGGACTCGCTTGTGCCATATTTCTTGACTGCTTCGTTCTACGATTACCAAGAGCTCTGATGAGTCTACGTTAATACATTTGAACAATTTGATGAGACGAGCCTCAGTGAGAGCACTCATAGTACTTTTGATATGATATGCGTGATTTGAGCGAGTTTACACCTGAATTCACTACCTTTTAGTTTCAACTTTTCACTAATACCGATCAACGGGATGCGTGACATTCGGGAGTATCATACAGCCTCACTTCGACACGAGTTCCGCTTCCAAGTTTTCGAACGAGCACAGCCAGTGATCAAGACTTCCAGAGGAGGCCCCCGGGCGCCGTCGAGTTCTACGTAATACTGATTGTGTTGCAGCTGGTTCTTGGGAAGGTGTTTGAATGCCCAGCGCCGCCTCAGGAGTGTCCGGTCAGTGATCGGATGGTATGTAGGAATGAAATGTTATTAGAGTAAGGTTTCATTGAGTATCGCGTCCCATGCGCAACGACTGATTCCCAGTACCCGATTTGTTTGAATGGGACCAGACCGCCTATGGATAAAGTAGAAGAGGGGTCATGAGAGAGGTGCCTTACTTGGCTTGACGGCCGGTAACTGCCGGCCGGAGTCGACTCCGAGTCGGTTTGCCGACTGGCAGGACCTTTCTCTTGTCCAGAGGATGTCCCATTTGGACGAGTCTTCTTCTTCCTCGCAGTCCCCCTGTTTCGTATCTAGCAGTTCACTTGCACGTACTGAATTCTTTTCCAAGTTGCTTGGCTCGAGTACGGGCGATATCACTCAACTCGGAGAGCCAAGCGCGCTTGGTGACGACTCTAATGATCATCGAATGCCGTCACGTATGGCAAATCTACCGGCGCCATCCCGTCGTGACCCCAGACTAGCAATTTGTGGACCCAGCGCTAGTATTAGTCGCACTGACCACCGTCGCGCCGCGTCCGCTGCAAACACGACCTCCACAAACGGTCCTGCGTCGCGCACGTTCGAACGATTCTTTACTCTTCCTTTACATCCTGCTCTTCCTCCGCCCTCAGACGCACGCCAGTGGTCGCTGTTCGAACAGCTCATGAAGAATAACGGTCACCTTCGATGTTCGGTTCCCATATCGGTTCCTCCGGAGACGACGGCGTCGTCCCCCAGCGGTCAAAGCTTTCTCAACTCTAGCATCGTCCAGTCGCCGGTCGAAGAGTTCCCGCGGAATGGCATCTATGGCAACACTCCTCGGCTGCCGATGCAACTGGCGCCTCAGGACTCGCAACATTCTGAGCTGCAGCACACGGCGAACGAAGAGACGTTCTCGGCCTCGGAAGACGAAGATGGAGACGAGGCAACATTAGCCAGCGGGACACGCGTCTCTCAATCCACGACAGCAGCAAAAAGCTGGTTCCCGCCGCGGATGCCTACGATACCCCTCTTGTGGAAGAACGTGTTGAAGTGCTCTGTAGCATACTTTATCGCATCGTTGTTCACTTTTCACCCATCCTTGTCTCGGCTATTTGGCGACTGGGCTACCCGTGGACCTGGGGGTGCCCCGAACCCTTCTGCACACCTGATTGCGACGATGTAAACACGAATTCTGTTTGTGCTTCTCTCGCGCTGACGTTGTCTCTAGCGGTGTGTATTTTAACCCTGCAAAGACTATTGGTGGAATGTTTGAAGCGGATTCGTATTGTCTGGTCTTGTGGCTATATTCTACGGTCATGAGCTTGAGCGGCTTGGCTTTGTTTTGGTGGCTCGATGTACAGCCAGGGTTGCAAGTGTTGGCGGATTTGGTGATGGTGGTGTGGGTAGGGGTGGCTATATGGGGGTTGACGTGGATGAAAGTATGGATGGCGAAGCCGACATTTAATTCAGGCAAGTCCTTCTTTTTGAGGACTGAGAACGATTTCGCTAAAGATAGGTGTTTGAACAGCTTGCTCAATGTCGGGTACTGTCTTGTTCATCGTGTAAGCATCGCTCTTTTAATCTTGGGATAAGTCTGGCTGATCTGGAAATTAGAATGGTGAGAGAGGGAGACTGGGAGACTCTCTTGGAGACATCGTGCATCGTGCTTGTGGGCACTGTCATATCGAACTTGGTCTGTTTCTTGCTGTGGCCACAGAGCGCTACCTACAACCTCCAAGTGAACATGACCAAGACGCTGGACTCATTTCTGACATTGCTCGAAATGATCACCGGCACGTTCTTACTCGAGGAACCCATCCGAATGCCGAGTCACGACAAGATGCAGCGAGCGATGGAGAACCATCAGTCTTCGTTCACCAGTCTGAAGAAGTACTTGGCCGAGGCGCGCTCGGAGTGGTTTGGCGTGTTGGGCGAGCAGGAACGGGTTCTCTCAAAGCAGGCGTACGGAGACGCCGTCGACAGTCTCACGCGTCTTGCACAGCATCTCAATGGTCTCAAGAGTGGAACGAGCCTGCAGTACGAGCTCTCCAAGGCACAGAGAGATGGGAAGATCGTTCTCCGGCGGTCATCCGAGGACGCGCGGGACCGGCAGGCAGAACCGGGGGTTGTAGGTCCACATCGCTATTCGATTACACGTGCACAGACGGACGATCTTGAAGAGGCTCTGCTCCACGCGGCCGCAGAGATGTTTGGTGACCTCGTGGACGACGTTGGTCCGCCGCTGAAGGCGCTATCGGTCAGGCGTGTCCGATAATTTGTCTTTCGCAGAAATCTAACTAGGTGCTGGAAAACAGGGCGCGTGCACCTCTTGTCTCAAACGATTGCGAGAAGCGTTCGTGAATAGCCAGAACGCCGAGGAGTACAAGATGATGCAACCTCAAGACTTTCACCAGATCATCGATGACATTGATCGGGCACTGCGAACGTTTGAGAGCACGTCGAACCACGCGGTCTTGCGCCTGTACCGGCGGAGCAACTTTGCTCCCAAGTCGCGACGAATATCGATTAATTCATCCTTGGAGGACAACCAAATGCTAGCGGAGAGCGAGCATGAACATATTTTCCTCGTTTATTTGTCAGTGGACCATTGGGCTGTTTCCTCCGTGCGCGAGCGCGTGTGTGCTGCATGCTGATATATGGCTATACAGTTTTATTTTTACCTTACAGGAGTTTGCCGGGGAGTTGATGTCCCTTACTGATGCGATGCGAAGGATATATGCAGTGGAGTTAGCCAGGTTTTCTAGACAGAACTGGTTCAAGCGATATTTCATCGACGGACCCAAGACATTACTTTCTTACATCCGAACGTTCCGACAGCGGGGTCAATCGAAAAAGAATGCGAGGGCGGGCTTGCGTCGTATCTGTAAGCTGTGCAACGATCCGTTCTTTTGGGTCCTTTCGTATCGAATTTCTGATTTCTCGCTGATTAGCGGTGTATTTCAACGCCGACGAACGCCATCCCAAGGTGTCATTCCCCAAGGTACGGCCACACGCGCCGAATACGTTGCAGACTCCAGACCGCTCGAACCTCACATTCGTCGAGCGGTTCCTGCGCACGCTATGGGACCTCGGGGACTACCTAAAGGATCGCAACATCAACTATTCGTTCAAGGTCGGCATGTCTACCGCTGTGCTGGCCGCCCCCGCGTTCTTTGATGTCACCCGTCCGTTGTTTACGGAATATAGGGGGGAATGGGCGCTCTTATCTGTGAGTTCAACGTCAGCGGGGATTAGAAGGATCTTAGAGAAGCTTACCGAATTACGTTGAAAAGTGTTTCTTGGTCATGTCCCCCACTATCGGAGCGGTGGGTTTTTCTTCTACTGAGACCGGCATCATGATTTGATGTGCGTGATGACTTTCGAAGACCAACTTTCTTGCTGTCCATCGTGCGCTTGGGACTCTGTACGTCGGGGATTAGAATCTTCTCCCCCTGCAAAAGCGGACGGCGGTTTTTATTGACGAAAGAGCACAGGTTTAGTGCAGTCGTAGCGGCTGGGATATACTCCCTATTCCCGGAAAACGGAGTAGTGCTGTCGATATTCGGCTTCTTTTTCTCGTTGCCCTGTTTCTATTACATCGTGGCCGAACCACAGTACGCTTCGACCGGACGGTTCGTGATCCTGACGTATAATCTGACGTGTTTGTATGCGTACGTCATATGTTGTGCTCTGCAGATTGATTTGCTGACTGGGCGTTTAGGTTTAACATACGAGACGAAAACGTGCCGGTGTGGGACATTGCGTACCATCGATCGGCGGCTGTCACCATTGGGGTGATATGGGCCCTAATAGTTTCGCGTCTTTGGTGGCCGTCGGAAGCTAGACGCGAGCTGAGTCAGGCACTCTGGGAGTGAGTAACTTAAGCTTAAGAGGTAGTTTGCGATGGCTCAACATTACTCTGGAAACACTAGGTATTGTCTCAACATTGGATGGCTGTACACTCGCCTGGTCGCCTCAAATTCTGGTTTGGTCGACTATGACGACGACGGCGTGCTATTACTGGACGAGAACGAAACCGACGGTGAACGGCCAAGGCAACATAATCAGAATAGTCTGGAAGAGACTACGCCGCTGTTATCCAAATCGGCGAGCGCACAGCTGAGCGACTCTATTCAGGAATTCATGGCTATGTGCGTTGATCATCATGTGGAGCTAAGCAGGACCTGATGTTCTTCTATTGCAGGGAACTTCATCTCCAAATCAAACTGATCGAACTGCAGGGGCTGCTAGCTCAGACGCAAAACGAGCCGCGGTTGAAGGGTCCTTTTCCAATCTTGTTGTACCGCTCGATATTGACCAGCTTGCAAACCATATTGGACAAGCTGCATAGCATGCGGTGCGTTATCACACGAGAGGAATGGTTAGTCTTTGTTTTCTGTTTTCGTCGTACTCTCTTACACAGCGCCCATCTGCTTGGTATCTAGGTTTACGGCAAGGATCTCTATCTAACCGCGATGCGCCCATTTTGATGATGTTCTACATAGACCGTGAGAAGGGACTTCATACTCCCGGTCAACAAGGAGCGGCGGGAGATGGTGGGCAACATCATTCTTTACTGTTCGACGTTGGCGTCGGCGTTTCGCTCGAAAGCTCCGTTGCCGCCGTATCTACCGCCTGCCGAGAAGGCGCGAGAGCGTTTGGTGAGTTACATGGCGTCGCATTGCCACACAGGAGATTGACACGCGGGGAACGCGGAACAGGTGGATGCGATCCGGAAACTGGACGTGGTGAAGAACCGGGAGGTGCACGCGTCGAGACAGCTGTTGTTCTTTGCGTACGCGCTGACGATGAAGGGTGTGACGCAGGAGCTGGAGCGGCTTGGGCGGACGTTGCAGGACGCGTTTGGGGTGATTGGGCAGTCTGCGGAGGAGTTTGATGCGTTGTTTGCGGACGAGGTCAGTGGAGGGGGACGTGGGGCCGGTGGCGGACATGGTGGTGGTGGTGTGGGAGGGACGACTTCGTTGTGGGTGTGATGCACGCATGTGTGCATGCATGTATGCTGTATGTCTACTTTTGACCGCATTGGTGGGCAACAACCCTTTGGATATCTGTAGATAGCCCCTGTGGACAATGCATGTTTGGCGTGTTTGGCGTGTTTGGGCGTAGATTCATGCTTAATAAAGTTGTTAAGCGTAGTCATCCTCGTGGTCAGTCTTTCAAGACTGACGGCGTCTGAGACCCGCAACTCGGTGACTCTTCACTCTGTTACTCCAAGCCGGCTCCTTCATCTCTGTACGGTGGCGCCTGCCCGTGCACAACCTCGACCGGACGGATCCAATTCCGAGTCGACGTAATGAACTACATACTTGAAGTATGAATCGATTTCACAGACGATAGGTCTAGGCAAAGGCTACCAGTTGTATATATCCAAACCCTAAGGGAAGGGGCCTAGCCGGACCAGAATGACGTATACGCCTGTCCGTCACGTTGCAGACCGTGAACAGATCCATAGCGTGCGGTCTTCCTGCCCTTTAGCCGGACCAGAATGACGTATACGCCTGTCCGTCAAGCTGCAGACCGTGAGCGGATCCATAGCGTGCGGTTTTCCTGCCCTTAACTTACATATGATGCATGATGAGCCCCCTACGGAATTCTTCAGTACTTGTCCCATTTTGCGGGAGCGCGTTCGAATTCTCGTGTTGTTTCCCAAAAAGGAGAAGAACGAGTTGGAATGAGCGACGCTGCGCCTCACTGACATTGCCCTTCCACACAGTCGCTCCCGCCAAGTTAGTGCCCGAATGGCTAGGCTTCGCTATCTGCGGTTCGCCGCGCCTCGAGTTCCACTAACCATAGTTAGTACAAAATAAGTACTTAGTACCCCTGCGCGCACAAGCCTTGGCATCGGTCTATACCTAAAAAGTCCATCATTGAACAAAGGAAAGGAAAGGAAACACCTTCGCCAAGACCTTTGGACTTGGCCTCGTTGCGGCTAGGGATAAGCGCTTCCCCTCTGAATCGCCGGCACGGGGACGAGACGCATGCCCTTCGCGAAGACTCCATACGAAGAGGTTGCGCCTCAATCTCATTGGCGGAGTCGGAGCGAGGGTGGAGTGAGGGGAATAGGTGACACGGATGAGGGGTATTGCACTGACGAGTATATAAACCTGACGGCGTTCGCGTGCAGGGGTTGCTGCGGTCGCCTGAAGTCGTTCCGTACTTGAGCATTGAGTCGACTGCGAGAGGTCTGGTTTGTTTCTCCCTCATTAATTTGAACGCCGTCCTTTCTTCAAACTCTCCTCCATCCCCCCCTCTGCACCGATGTCGACGCCAGATGCACCAGCCATCCATGTAACGCCCGCCACTGGCAAGTCCGACTCACCTGCTGATACACAAGAGCAGGGAAAGAAAGGGGTAGAAGTCGCTGTCGAGATCACAGGTTCGTCTGGACCGCATGCTTGAGATGCGTGGCTTTTTCCTCAATCAGAAACCTTCTCCTTGAAACGACAGACATCAAAGCTAGCGGTTTGCCCGCCAAATTTGGATTCTTTAGTGGACTTTTCTATCTGAGTGTCAAGGGCGGAAAAGTGCCGCAGAAGACGAAGAAGGTCAAGTACACCAAGGGAGAAGAGTTCGTGGCGAGCTGGAACGACACCGTCAAGTTGTGCGTTTCTCTTACCTTGGTCTGAGTTTGGCGAGTCACCACTGCTGACGCGCTCGTGTTCGCTGTGCTCTATCTAGGTCGGGCTTCGAGTCGTCCAAAGTGGAGATCGAAGTATATGCACGGAGGTTCTTCTTCGTCTACAAGGTCATAAAGAAGACGGAGAGCAAGGCAAACCTGGCTGAGCTTCTCGAACAGTCCGAGACACGTACGTTTTTATTCTTTCAGTCTCTCCTCTCTCTCTCTGGACGACGCTGACGACGAGACGATGGTGGGGGCGGACGAACAGCCATCGAACTCGAGCTCCTAGAAGAGGGCCAGGCGGCAGGCAAGCTCGTGTTCAAGATAAGCAGGAGCACCGAGACAAGCGAATCTGCGGATGGGGATAAAGTCGAAATTCCGCCTGCACCAGCGGAAGATGTGGACGATTCAGAGGCCAATGAGGATGACCAAGGGGTGGACGCAGCGTCCCCAACATCGGACTCGACGACGACCCCAGGCGAGCCCTAAGCACGCTCCCGGCGGGTGTTGCCGCTGGAACGCACGCCGGCCTCGCGGTGTTCCCATTTCCGTTCTGTGTAGGCTCGAATGTTCGCCGACGTCATGGCCTTGTGTACCGCTTCCACTTTACTTTGATGTCTTGGATAACATGCGCATTGACCCTTGAAGATCTCCGATAGGCGGTGATGAGCTGCAAGACCACTGCACTCTACGTATGCATGGTTGAGATATGATTCAGACCCTGTCATTTTTTGTTAGTACGAACCACAGACTTTTTTTCTACCTGAAACCTCACATTCAGATATTCGGATATACCATACACGTTGTACATACCCATAGTATTGCCTCATTGCCGCACCACGTCATGAGTTTTGGTGATATTTCGATCATCGGGCCCATTCAAGGAGAGGGAGTGACTGTGTTGGTTACTTGCTGAATTTAGTTGGCGCGATGCCGTTCAAAACCGCGAACGATTACGGTGTACGGACGCGGCACGGTGAAGCGGCTTCGACGTCAAAGATGAAAAAAAGGTGTCAGATTGATGATCGCAGCGATAAGTATTCGACGGGTCAAGTCTCCATCATGAGACTGGCACTTACACTGATAACGCCAGGTTCGGTTCAGCGTCTGCAAAAATCTTCAAGTTCAGAACACCGAACCGATGGCCCGGGTATCACTAAATTTGAAGTGCTGCGAGAAGTCGAGAGGTCCTTTGGAAAAACCTTCCTCCAACTTCAAGTAGTAGTGTTGTGGGTAGAATCGATTTGAGGTAGAGTCTTCCAGCAGAACCACTGGCAGAATGGCAGATCGAGTCGCCGGAGTCGGAGTCGGTTGAATGGACTTTTGACAAATTGAGGCAATGCTGAGGCGAAGCAAGCCGTCGATACGGACTGGTACAATTTGTGAGGGTCAAAAGGAGAACGTAGATGACAATTACTATTGCTTTGTCATCTGTAGTACTTCGTCCCTCCCTTTCTCTCCGAATCAACGTAGTACTTTTCCTCTGTTCTAGGTACAGTCTCTCCTTCTGTTCGTGTGTACTACTTAGTTGCACCTCTGTTCTAGTAACCAACGCGTTGTCTGTACAGACTGTACCGCCACGGTTCCTACTAGTGCATATAAATCACTGCATAATTGATCAGTTCTTCTCGACGGTGCTGTATATATGGGTCTTCGTCAACAAATGTTGTATCCATGAAGTTTTGGGTCCCGTCTCGTGAGCAGGAAGCCATAGTCCGAAAAATGGTAGACACTGACGCCCGTTGATGGTTTCTCATGTGCGTGCCTTCTGAAGTTTGGATGATCCAAGCATCCCTTGATTCAGATTTCAGATCATTTAGTATGGTTGGCATGGCAGCGAGTTCGCGTTCCGCAGGTGTACAGGTTGCGATGAGGCCGCCGGCAGCCAACTTGAACTCGACTGTGAATCGGGTCCATGTTTCGAGCACCCTTCCAGAAGACAACTCACGGGCATCTTTCAAATGGGGCAGCTTCCCCTCGTATGTCTCCATGATTCCGTTTGGTGAAGTTACTGTACTTCATTGCTTTCACGTTTGTCCAACACTACTCCCACGATCTCTCTTCGTGATCCGTTGGCAACATCCAGGTCGGTTTGGACATTAATGAAAGTGAGGTTTGTTTCTTCTTCTTCTTCTTCTTCTTCTTCTTTTCAAAGAAAAAAAAGGCCATAATTCAGAAACAAATCGACGAAATACTTTTATTATTTCTAGTCCGGTCCCCCATAATTTATTGACCTCGGTCTCTGATACTATCTCACATTATATATTTCCATCATTCCAAATCCTTTCCTATTGTTCAATTGACCATGTCCCAGCGTTCTTCTCCTACTCGTACTCGCGCCCGCGCCCCGTCCCCTCTGCCTGCTACTAGGCAATCCACACCCCCTCGCCAGGCTCTTATGACAACAAGTCAGATTCGTAAGAATCTCGAGAATCCAAAGCTTGGTGTCTACATCGGCACTCCTGGGTTGCCGGACAAAGCCCTTTTCTACCTCGGCGGGACTACAGGCGACATCCTCATATCCGCTCAAACTGAGCATGAACTTATCCTTCGCGGTGCATTCAAAATCAACCGCTCAGACTGCTTCTTGAGTCCCGATGGCGCATATCAACTGACCAATAAATACCAGTCAAAGTTCGAAGACGTCAAACTTAGCTGCAAGCTCACCATTCCGACTAATGACGACTTCCGATTCATGTCGAATGACATGGATATAGTGTTCAAAAACATCAAAGGGTTCGAAGATCTCATTGAAACAGAGGAAGACGACACCATCCTTCGCTCGTGTCAAAGGTTTGGCAACCGGGGAACCATAAAAATGGTCCACCCTCTTTTCCTTGTAAGTCTTTTATCCATGATTGGATGACTATCATTCACCCGATATTTTCTACTTTCAGAAGAAAGCGAAACGTTCTAACGATATGCTCAAACGACAGGACGCTGATCTTGCAAGTAAGTGATCACGCTACTATCATTTCACATTTCGTTCACGTGCCACACAGAAGCGCTTGGTACCGATTACACGATCACCAACTGGCCAGTCAGTGACCGCTGCAAGAAATGCATGCAGGATCTTATTTCCGCGGACACGCATATCATTAATCCTCTTCCCGTTTACGACATCGACCATTCGCTTATTCCCCCCTCCAAGTATGAGCAGAATCTTCCTGGTTCAACCGCAATCGTCTCCTTCGCAATCAGCCATCATTACATTAGCACAAAAAAACGACACATCTTCAATGCAGTGTGTCGTGAAATGATTCTTATACGAAGCTCCGACAAGGAGCCATCAAGTCCGTACAAAAAGAGACGTGTGGGGAAGAAACCCTTCATGGACAGTGATCATGATGGAGAACTACACAGTGTACACTCAAACGCATCCTCGTCTACTCAAGGTACCATTATTCCCTTTCTTCAACCCATGACTTCCCGTAAAGTCTGATGGTTCGAGTCATGGTGTACACTATTCCTGATCAATTGTACGGTCCTATATCTTCTTCCGAGTACAACCGTTGTTTTGTTCAAGTTGTTTTATGTATGCTTAACAACTACGTTTACGCGCGTCACCAACATGCTTTCCTCTAGTACGTTCAACTGTATGTTCCACTACGTGATTATATATATATGTACTTCAAGTTCCAATGCATTGAATTTCCAAGTTCACGCTCAACCAGACAAACAAGGTTTCTGTTGGCGATGATGATCAAATTGGGATTGGCTTTCCCATTTGTCTTGGCAGCGCGCTGCGTATCATGCTAGCCCCCTTCAGTGGACTTGGAAAGCTGCTTCAACCAGGGTTTTCACTCTTGAAGTCCACTGCTTCTGGAGGCGAGCTGTAGGTCGGTGGATTGAATGAGGCGCTTTATATTGATGGCAGCCTAGCTCGCCTTTACTCCTGTGACAAATCCGGTGAGCGTAAACTTGAATGCCAGGTGGTGATGCATAGTCAAATTGCCCTTTCAAATTTTCTGGCACCTTCGAATTCAAGTTAACATAGACAACATTAAAGTTGACGACAAGATAGTTCTGACGGATGTAGTACCCGCCATAACTGACACTGGTGCCGTCTTCATTTTGGGGATCCCGGGCCATCGCGAGTTTTGGCCCTGCACCAGGCGTATGGTGGTAAGGCCTTCGATCAAATTTGCTGCTTTTGATTGACTCCCTGTAGTCCCATGCAGTTTTTTTCCCTCCGTGATTGTTACCGTTGGTGGGGAAGTCGTTTTTAATCCCTACCCAACGTCCTCAATCAGGGAGACGTCGAGTCTGGCTCGAGCGATTGTTTCAGCGGGATTGTGGTTCCTGATAGGGTTAGCAAAGGTGAGGCTCTCTTGATCAGCATTTCCGCTTCCGTTTTCAGATCCCCATGCTGACTGCTGAACCCGACCAGATTTCTGGACCACGTTCCTCCAGCTATTCTATACCACATTTGATTTCGGCAGCGAGTCACCCCGAGTTGGATTCGCAACGCTTGCTAGTTGACGGCTGGTCACCAATCCACCCATGGCATGGGCTTGTTCATTGCTGTGAGCACGGCGTACAAGCGGCTCACAAGTGTAGATTCGCGGCATGACAATCATCCCCCAGACATCGTTCGCATCGTACGTAAACCTGATCGTCGTAGGGGGTGGTCGATACTACGGCGATAATGGTCTATTATTAGCACGATAATCAGCACATTGTAAGGTACGCCAGATTCACTTGGATACATTGACCCACTTGCGATACATCATTGCAGGGACCGTGACACTGGTTCTGGCCAACTCTGCTTTCGATCATTGAAATCAAACGCGGTTTCAAGGAACTCAACAGACAACTGTTATTTTCTTCGCCCTTGATCCCAATTTATTTCCGAGGGCTCCGAGTCGCTCGATGACATCATGACATGAAGCTTCGAGAGGCACGCCCTCTTCGAAGCGTGACATGTTCGTCACCTTCGAACGAACTCGATAACGAAGTCGAGACCCCAGCTGCTGGTCCAAGCCTGAGACCGGTCCAGCTCGATCATATCAATGGATTATCTTCCTACCTAAGTAAAGGGGGCTGCCCACGGGAGATAAACGCTCTTGTGAGTTCGTGACAATAATACTGACGATTGAAGGCAACTAGAATTCTCCGGATCAACGTACCTTGAAACTTGAACCTGTCAATTACTGCCAAGCTTCCTTGGGCCCTTAAGCTTGTCACCCAAGAACAATTTATAATGATTTCTCCCACAAGGCGGAAATTACTTGCAAGTTCATTCTCGCTCCAACATGCATGTCCAACTTAAGCAAGGCGGGACTCCGCATTTTAATATGACTGTAATGACATCCAATCCCCAATCTCATTCCCAAACCATCTCGCAAAATATGTAAAGAAAAGAAAAACCAAAATCAAAACAGATATATCATCCGGAAAACGAGGGAAGAAAAACAAAGGAATATCCATATGCATGAACGACGACGACGACACCACGACAGCAAAGACCAAAACGAACGTGCGTACGAGGGAGCGGACCGAATACCCCCCCACGTACTTATGTGGGAAGACATCGTCAAATTAGTTAAGTAATCAAGTGAGTAATCGAGGAGAGTATTGTCTATCCTTCCAAGAAAGCAGTCCAAAAAAATTTACAATGTGATGCGAGAGAACCAGTCGTGATTCGTTCTGGGGCCGCATCAGACCTCGTATGCCGGCTTGGACGACTGGCCGCCCAAAGCAGGGTAGACTGGCGTCAACGGCGTCTGAAGCTCCGGCGACGGCGGGAGCGAGTTCGGACTAGGAGTTCCAGGAGTCGCAGGAGTTGTAGGAACCTCACAATAAAGCGATGAGGGGCCCGTCTTCTCGTCCGTCAAGTCCTCGGCCGCGGCGTCGGCAGCAGCAGCAGCATTGGTGGCGGCAGTAGGGTCACCGATGCCAGCACGCGTGCCCCACGCAGTCTCGTGCAGCGTGAAGAGGGCGTAGAGCTTCATGATCGCAAAGTAATAACCAAAAAGAATGAATGCGGGGACGTAGATGATGTGTTCCGGTTGGTACCACAGGTGTGGCAATAGCTTTGCCGTACGGGTCGCACTGAGCCAAACGCCATACGAGGCGATGATGTTCCTGGGTAGAGGAAGGCGCGCGTTAAGGCGACATTGTACAGAGAAAGATAACCAAGAACTCACCACCACGGCAGGTGATAACCACCATCGGCGACTGAGAACGTCGATTTCCAGATGAGAACAGCCACGAGACATGGCCCAAGGAGGAGAGTAAATGGATTAAAGATCTTGTCGACCTAGGAAGATGACGACTTCAGAAAAACGGCAAGATAACAGCAAACGGCGGCAACTCACCATAGTATACGCAACGTACGGATGGGACGTCCAGATATGCCTTTCCATAAAGAGCGACCGCAAATCAGACCGCCATGTGTTTCGGGTCCATCGCAAAACCTGCTTCAAAAACCTCCAATTCGGCTTCATCGTGCTGAGGAGCTCCGCCTCTTTGCAGCACTGCACATAAGTGCCCCATCCGTGGCTCACCATCCATCGCGTCAAGAACTTGTCGTCGCCCGAGTTCAGTTGATACTTGCCCAACCAAAAGTCGTGCGTGAAGCCGTGCAGAAAATCAGGGTCCTTGAGAATAATGGTCCGATACGCGGCAGTGCGCCCAGACAGACATGGAATGCCGCCGTCAATGTGTGCCGACGAGGCAATCTCGATGTTCCGGATCGTCAAGCGGAAGGCCGCGAGGACCTCCCAAACTGTCATGCGCTTGCCCACGGGCTGGACACGCTGCGACGTGCCCACGCCACCAATCTTTTGGTCCTCAAACGGGGCGAGCATGCACGGCAACATCGTCGGCGGCCAAATTGCGTCGTCGTCTGCGAACACAATGATATCCGTTGTCGTGTTCCTGATGCCGTGCGCCATCTGCAGACGCTTGTTCGCGAACGGCACGGTGAACACGCGGATGCGGTCTGGGGCGACCTCATTCGCCAGTTCTTGAAGCGGTCTCTTCATCTTTTCTTCGGTGATGATTAGGATTTCTTTGGGGTTCCCGACGAGCCAGCTATGCGCGGCTTCCTTGAACTCTTCGCCGGCGTCGATGGTAGGGACGATAATCGTCACATCTTCGGAAGCGATATAGGTTGGGTTCTCCGGTATGGGGATAGGACGGTAGGTGAAAGAGGCAGCTATACGAATCAAGTACCAGAGGTAACGGTAAAACCTGAGACGCGCATGTCAGCAAGTTGAGTGCGCAGAGATCAACATGCGAGGCAACGTACCCGATGACACCAAATGGCACGACTACGAGCGCAACAATGTCAGCGGAAATGAAGCGTGCATACATATTGCGGGACCGAACTTACAGATAGGGAAGGCGTCAGAGGTGAGGTAGAGCATCTCAAGACTCGTAGGCTGACGCCAGTTGTAACGTTTAAAAGAGTGTGGTCAGACCAACGACGTAAAAACGACGAAGGTAAGAGAGGGAAAGGACTCGTGCTTGAGGCAACGATGGAGTCCAGGTCTAACAGACTGTTGGAAGACAAGAAGAAAGTAAAAAAGGAACAACGAGAAATGAGACTTACGGAACCGACGCCGTTCCAACCTCTAGTAGTAGGTCGGTCAGCGGTGTTTCAATATCACAGCACCCGAGTAATCGCGAAATTTTTCTATGGGCGTTCAAATGAGCCCTTACGAAGTTCGGTTCTTGTTTGCCAAGTCATTTCGGGACAATGTGCATTGTGCACACCTAGAGAGAGGGTCAACCCAAGCGCAGATATCGTTTCAGAGCCATGTCAGCTGGCTTCAGAGGGGAAGTTCGACGACATGAGTTGATAAACCACTCCAGCATCATCGTAACTTTGTTATGTTCGGGCGTTTCGCGATCAAGCTGCCGTTGTGGCTGTGTCATTTCTTATTATCGTTACATAACATTCGAGTCCAAAAGAAGACACATAACATTACAAGCGAGTAGCATTATGTAAAAGGATGCCAGCACTGTCCGTCCGCCGGGTTGGCATGTTGGCATGTTGCCTCAATATGAGTCGAATCCATCGACAGAGATATTCCAGGACCACCGTCCTTCCAGGTAACCCTTGGCAGTGTCTTCCAGCATGATCTCGTTCCGTTTCGATACGTAAACCTAGGTCCCGTCAATCAGCATATACATAGTCCATATCGGCCCATCACACAAACGAAGAATCCTACCGTCTTATCAGTAACCTTCTGGCGCAGGGTCGCTATCGCCTCGGCGTCGATAGGAGATTCCAGCAATTCCGACAAATCTTCTACAGCTTGTTCCAAATCCCTGTCCATCGATTCAGTGTCATGTGAAAGAACGGAAGAAGTGTAAACATGCCTTTGGTTGTCTTCAAAAAGTTCCTTTTCGTTACACTTCTCTAGGTAGTATGCCATTGCGTACGTCCATTTGAGTGTCATTCGGCACTTCTCGACCTCGTCAACGGCCTTCTTCATGAACTGGACCTCGATCCACGTCAAATCCGAGGTGATCTGCATCTCTTCCATTTTCTTCTCCGTCTTGTTATAAAGTTCAAGGGAGAGCTTCGCGGATTGTTCGTGGTTTGCCCATCGATTGTAATACTACTCAACATGTTAGAGGTGAACAAATGGTAGAGTAATCGAACGTACGTGGAGGTAGCGCTCTAACGAGGCTCTGCTTTTTGACTGGGCATCTCGAGCATCCACGGCAGCCTTCTCGTCGTATCTATTACACGAGTACCAAGCAGTGCCGTGCTCCGACCACGGACCTGGACAGCATCAGCAAGGTGGCGGAGAGAGGGGAACTAGACCATTACCCATGCACACCCAGCAAAACTCGTGCTTGCATTTCTTGCAAGTCATGTGGCTATGGGAATAAGCGTGAGCGACGCCTTGATCGAGTCTGAAACGTATTAACATACTTGCAGCCTCCGTTCTTCTCGATTGTACTTTGGCATTTAGAACATTCTTTGGTGTTGCTCTTGATCCAGTTCGCGGTCTCACTGTCGTCGCGACACTTCTTAAGCCACATCTTCGCGACACCGCAAATCACGGGTCGATGGTCACTCTCAATCGGGCATCCAAAGCAGAATCTGTGTTGAGGAGATGTGTTCGCACCACAATGAACCGTCGGAACGATCGACGTCAATGCGCTCTTGGAGGCCGCTGCAGGGCAAGATACGGTGTACGAGCATGATGGGTAAGGGCAATACTTCAAGTTTGGGTTGGAACCAACAAAGTGCCGCACGAGGAGCTCGTTAAAGCGCTCCCAAGTGGCTGTGTCGTCCGCAAGGGCGGAGCGAATGAACGGATCGGGTGCGATGAGGCCACAACTCTCGGCCATACACCTGATTCCATGTTCGCCCTCCTCCCGAATCTTGGAGGAAATATAGGCGCTCCAACACTCGGTACAGAAAGCATGGTCACACGAGAGCGCGGCAAACGCCGTTTGCGTGTCATCATAACAGATTGGGCACACGAAGGGCTCTGGCTTTGGAGTTGGGGCTGTGCCGGTGCCGTCAGAGGGGGCCGGAGGACCGAGAAGCATGGTTAAACATACCGGGTGTTTGCCGCATGGGCCGGCGCGGAGCCCCAGACCGGGCGATCGATGAAGTACCCTGGGAACGTTCGGGGCCGGGTGCTGAGCAGGAAGGGGGCGTCTTGGGTGTAGGGGATATTCCCGCAGCAACAGAAACAGCCGAGGCATTATCCATGTATTTCTCGATTAGACGTTCCTTGTTCCAGCTCATGTAACGCAAGAGGAGGGAGGCGACGCTGGCCTACAAGAAAGGGAAAGGATTGGGAATACGGAGGAGATGATATGTATGGAACTACGCACGTCTACGCCGAATATGCCACCGATGTGCTCGACGTCTGCCGCCATGAGTTTCTCGACGGCGGACTGGGGAAGAGATTCATGCTCGACCTC
Source organism: Leccinum subgranulosum (assembly GCA_038091575.1). Classification (NCBI taxonomy): domain Eukaryota; kingdom Fungi; phylum Basidiomycota; class Agaricomycetes; order Boletales; family Boletaceae; genus Leccinum; species Leccinum subgranulosum. The sequence goes on along the minus strand of JBBPOS010000043.1, from coordinate 16,647 downwards.
GTATGCCTTGTGGAGGGCACGTTGTGGGACTTTGAAGTCGTCCCCAAAGACATCCATGTCCATCTCCTCATCGGATGGATCTGAGTCTATGAGCCCGGTGAGCCTGTGGTGGCACACGGCCAGAGGAACCCCCTCAGGCATGGTAGGGCACTCACCGTCGTCCTGTGGGCTGAGCATGTCCTCGTCCTCGTCGTCGAGGTAACAAGTGTCGTCGTCCGAATATTCGTTGTCTGAGGACATCGTCGTTGTTGTCGTGTCTGTGTCGCTGTCTAGAACGACGAGCAAGCGAGGGGATCGATTAGGTTGGCTTACGTGATGTATGATCGTGGGAAATAGATACCATCGTGGGAATATCCTAGTCATCTTTTCTTTTTTCGGTGACAATCGATGCTCGTAGGGAGATGCATCGCTGCTACTCTCCGCCAACATCATAGATCGGTATTCATGGCTACTGCGACTCACAAGGACCCACTCACGGGAGAACTTATCTCAAAGACGTGCGTATCTAGACACGAATACGAGCCACTGAACATCATCACACAAACAGAGAACTCAAGCGTCGCGAGAAACAGCGCGAAAAGGACGCAAGAAAGGCAGAAAAGGCTTCTGCTGCCCCTCCCGCGCAGGATGGCGCACCGAATGCACCGAACGAGGACGATCTCAACCCCAACGTGAGTCATCGGAGCAATCCGCTATGCCCTCGTCTCTGAAGCAACCACAGCAATACTTTGAACTTCGCTCCAGGGCGATCTTGAAGCTCAAGGAAACACAGCAGCCGAACCCGTACCCCCACAAGTTCAATGTCACTAGGTCTATCACGGACTTTATCCGCGAGTACGGCGAGGATGGCTTGATCGCTCCAGGACAAAAGCTCGAAGGCGTCCAGGTCAATCTCGCAGGACGGATACACAACATGCGGAGCAGCGGTAGCAAGCTCAAGTTTTACGACCTACACGGCGAAGGAACGCACGTTCAGATCCTCGCCAACGTCCGGTACGTGATACCATGTTTTCCGACGCGCTCTCGTCAGTTGAACGCAACGCAGTGATGTAGCCGATGAAAAGACTTTTATGGCCACCCAACAACTCTTCCGCAGGGGTGACATCGTCGGCGTCGTCGGCACTCCATCCCGTTCCCAAAAGGGAGAGTTGTCTATTTCACCCTCGGAAATGGTCCTCCTCGCGCCCAACTTGCACCAGCTGCCTTCCGGTCATTTCGGTCTCAAGGATCAAGAAACTAGATATAGAAAGCGTTACTTAGACCTTATCCTATCCGACGATACCCGTCGTATTTTCATCACTCGTTCCAAGATCATCAACTATGTTCGCCGGTTCCTCGACAACCATGGCTTCCTCGAAGTCGAAACGCCCATTACGAGCATGCTCGCTGGTGGTGCTACAGCCAAGCCTTTTGTCACGCATCACAACGACCTCAACCTCGACCTGTTCCTCCGCGTCGCTCCCGAGCTGTACCTAAAGGAACTCACCGTCGGCGGGCTCGACCGTGTGTACGAAATCGGTCGCGTCTTCAGAAACGAAGGCATCGATCTCACCCACAACCCCGAGTTCACCCTCTGCGAATTCTACATGGCGTACGCCGACATGTACGACATCATGGAACTCACGGAGAACTTGCTCGAAGGGATGGTCAAGTACCTCAACGACGGGAGCACAGTCATGACGTACCACCCCGAAGGCAAGGGCGGCAAGGAACTCGTGATGGATTTCCAGGCACCCTGGAAGCGATACGATATGATCGAGACCCTCGAGGAAAAGCTGGGCGTCAAGTTCCCACCGAGCGAGACGCTGCACACGGCCGAAGCGAACAAGTTCCTCATCGACCTCTGCCAAAAGGTAATCGGCACATCATCAGCTGCATGCGCTCGCCCCGCTCACGCTCGCCCTTTCCCATGCAGCACGGCGTTGAATGCTCTGAACCCCGCACAAACGCTCGGCTCCTGGACAAGGTGAGTCCCTGACGTGTGATTTCGTCGAGACTCTGATGGGCGAGTGACCGTAGCTCGTCGGCGAATACATCGAACCGCTCTGTATCTCGCCCGCTTTCATTGGTATGCCTCTTCACTATTCCTCAACCTACTCTGACGCGTGTGCGCGTTTTTACCTTTAAATAGTCGGTCACCCTCAAGTCATGTCTCCGCTCGCCAAGAACCACCGTTCGCGCCCCGGTCTGTGCGAGCGCTTCGAAACCTTCTTGTGTGGCAAGGAGATCTGCAACGCCTACACGGAGCTGAACGATCCGTTCGAGCAACGACTGCGTTTCGAGGAACAGGCGCGACAGAAGGAGCAGGGTGACGAAGAGGCGCAGCCTGTAGACGAGACGTTCGTGAACGCGTGAGTTTGAGTTTGTCCGCTCTATTCCGAGTTCACATGACTTTTTTGCGAACGCGCTCTCTTTTTTCACCAGATTGGAACACGGTCTCCCGCCTACCGGAGGCTGGGGCATGGGCATCGACCGACTCGTCATGTTCCTTACGGACTCTCCTAGTAAGAAATGCCGTATCACGTGCTTCACGATCAGTGCATCATTCATTTTCGCAGACATCAAGGAAGTATTGCTGTTCCCGGCCATGAAGCCCATCGAAACGACAGGATCCTCCGCGCCAGCTGGACAACAGTAGTATATGAAAAAAGAGAGAGAACAAGAGAGTTTACATGTGCATCTACTGGAACATCTCCAAAAAAGGGTCGAAATATAGAAACACGGCGTGTACATACTAGTTGATCGACGCAACGATCCGACACTCCTTTGTCTTCGTCTGCGGCTCGGGAGCACGAGGTCGTACATGAGTTGTACGCGATTTCAAACGCTACTGATGCTCAAGTACGCAGCAATGCCTCGGCGCGCGCAGATCTGGCACTGATCCGGCACCTAAACGGCTTCGGATGGCTAACCAGTCGTTCGTCATTCAATATTCAATTCAGTGACAATGAACCGATCGCTACTCACGAAACGATGCCCGAGGTGACGTCGACCTCGGGGGCGACTTCAACCCCGTCGACAACGGCCTTTGAAATCTTGAACACGGCGAGAGACATGGCGACCGAGATAAACAGGGACGCTTCCCCAAGGCGAAACCCTGCCATGTAAAGATCGTCGTCGTCGTCTATAACAGTCAGGGGGCGCACGCAATGCTCTTACCTGGGCATACCCTAACCAAAACAAGGGCACAAAACCCTGTTTCATCACCCAGTTGCGCGAGAGAGAGCCGGCATGACTCACCTCCTTCCAAACCCAAAACAGGCCGTCTGCGGGTCCGGCTGCGGCGTCTCACCGAGGAACCGCTCAGGGCGGAACACCCCAGGATCCGGATACGTCGACGCGTCGTGCAGGATCGCCCTGTACACATTTGCGTAGCCGCAGCACAACGTACCGCATGAGTTTCCGAGCATACAGAGGAATCGACATAACTCACCACGTATTTGCGACGATGCACGACCCTTTAGGAATGAGGAACCCGTCGGAATAGATATCTTCCGTGGCGACATGGGTCATCGCTTTTTTATGCAGTTTAGCAAACGTGTGCCAAGACTCGTCATAAAGACAGTAGTACCTAGCGGTGTGACAGAGTGCCATCGCAAGACTTCTTTACAGACCGCGTTGATGTACGGGAGCGAATCGCGGTCGTCGAAAGAGGGTAATCTCTCGGTACCTACGACCGCATCGAGCTCCGCCTGTGCCTTGGCTTGTACCTCGGGGGACAAGACCATCGCGAGGAAGAAGGAATGTATAGTAGCAACGACCTGTAGACGATCTCCGATCAGCCGGACGTTCGGGTTACCTGCCAGATGAACGGTCATACCGTATCTGAAGCGCCTGCGAGAAAGAAATGAGACGAGACGGGTATGATGGACAATCGAACATACCGAGATAGAGGGCCATGCAGACCCATTTGATGATATCTTCTTCTTCTGGACTCACTTCTCCTTGCAACAACGTGGACGAGAAGGATGGAATCGCTGTGCCCGCAGCCTAGTCCATCATGAAGTACGAGTTTGCATAGAGACCATGACGCATCCGTACCATTTGCTCCACGACATATTGAAAAGGCCTCGAGACTGCCTCGTTCGTAAGCTGGCGGTACTTCTTGGCATCTCTGAGGAAGCCTGCGCCAGGGAACCATTCTGGGAGATATTGCACTACAAATCGCGCTTGAGCTTGCATTGACGTATGTTCAAACTGGGCCTCACATGCAGGGATAGCGTCCACTAGGAACGTGCCAGGGTATGCAACCTGAACAAGCACCCTCATGACATTTTCCGCCAGCTCGACGAATGGATCATCCTTTTCTCGCACAGAATACCCATACGTTACCTTGAGGATGATAGTGCCGGCAGTACTGAATAGTGTAGTGATGTCAAGTGAGGACTATCATGCAATCAAACTGCACTTACTACCGTATGTGATCGACCAATTCGTCAGGGTTCCGTAACACTTTGTACAAAAACCGGCGTGTCTCCTCCTCTTCTATCGGATTGAACGCGGCCGCGCTGGCCTTGGTGCCCATCAGACGATGAAAGTACTTGCGTTGCTGCCGGAGCGGTTCGTTGTAATTTATGAACAATATCACCTTGCTGAAGCCGACCAAGTCGGATGCCATCGTAAGGCAAGGTCTGTCCGAACATTTGGCGCTCTGCTTCTCCAGGACCGCCGAGACTACTTGGAGCGAGTTGAGAACGACGTATCGCGTCCCCAGCATTGTTACGGTCGAGATATCCCCTGATGGCCAAAGTTAAAATCTATACGGGGCTGTGTGTGGCGAGACTCGGGAGAAAGCGTACCATATTTTCTACCCAAGGCTGCAAAGCTCTCCCAGCTCTTTTCCGTCGGTACGTCAAAAAAGTTGCCAATCACGGGCCAGCCAGTAGGTCCTGGTGGAAGGTGACTGGAGCGCCTCGAGTTGAGTAACCGTTTCATAAAGAATAGCCCAACTCCTAAGAAACAGACACCAATGAGAGAGAATGACTGATTCATTGTCCTGGAGGGGTAACTGAGAGGTGGAGGATGGCCGCAAATTCTGGGCCAGAATTTATACGCACTGATGGCGGCCACTATTTAACGCGAAGGGCCGGTCATCCTGGAGGGGCTAAATCGAGCACGAACGGCTCAAGGAATCGTTGAAGAGGGGCCACCGGATCCGCAGCACGGGGAAAGAGAACGTCAGAGCTACCGAGCCGACCGCTCCATCAAGTTATGCAGAATTGGACCCGGCGGGGAAGTCACGATACCAACACCGTAGTGCCGCCAGCGGAGCAACGATCGAAACCGCACGATGAGACCACCATATCGAAACTCGGTGACCGAAACGCACCGAATCCGAAAGCTAGTCCGTGGCCGTCGTAAACGATCCATAGTAGGAAAAAAGGTAACCGCCTTCAGCTTGTTCTCAGGGGTGGAGTCATTGCCGTTAGTCGGGGCATAGGAGAACGGAACTTTCTCGATGATCCGAGAACCAAGACAAATATTGATGGTAGCGGTATGGAAGGTAGAGCCCAAGTTCAAGGAGGTCTTTAAGTCAGCGATCCAGAACTTGAAGGAGCAACAGTCACGTCGAAGACACCGCTGGCACTCGATTGGGCTCTACGGCACCACGGTCACTGACGTACTGATCATGATTCGGACTTGGGAGCGAAGCAAGCCGCAGCAGAAATCGGATGCCCAATTTTGAATGTTGATGTACATCTTCACAACCGCCTGTACATACTTACCAATTCATCTAGTTTCCTTGCAGCATTGGCCGGTCGAGACTAAGGTCCTGGCCACATGGCACCAAAACATCGTGTGTCATCGTTTCATTCCGGAAGATCACAATTCACTGGCGATTCGGCAGGAGACACTGGAGACACCGGCTGGTGGAATGAGCTACAACTTGCCGGACTTGTGACAGAACTTCTTTATGTGCAAGTCGACTGCCTTCGAGCAGAAGGAACAAAAAAAAAGGCTAGCGCGTTTGTTGCGGTTTGTTGCTGCTGGAGGCGGTAAGTACTAAGTAGGCGCACACTCTTTTTTTCCCCGCGCCAACATAAAATCGAATCATTCCCAACTTGAAGAAGCATATCTAGATCTTCGACCAAACTGGTAACGTGTACAAAATTCGACAATGGTTGCTTTCCAAACAACAACTACTATCATTACGCCAGTAGTGCAAAAAAAGCAATAATGATTTTCTACAAGCTCAACAAAACAAGCTATAGGCGCTCGGTACGGTACTACAGATTGAGAACAAGGTGACACACATACTTTCATTTCTTTCTGATTTTTTTCTCTTCATGTTGGGAGTACCGAAGACTGTCAATTTCTGACCCCTTTTGCGCATCTAGTGCACAGTTTGGTCACATCGATGATCGGGTCACACTAAGGCATTGGAAGTTCAAACTTTAATTTATCTCAGAACACGGGCGGCAGATCCGGCACACGAGCTCACAAAACGGACGAAGTTGAGCACGATTCAAAAAACAGAGGTGAAGGCATTACAACCAAGAGTATTGTCTAAAATCTGACTGTCTACTGGTAGAACTACCTTGATTTGAAGGACAAGACTGGCTTGTTGGCGTCATGGTGGGGCTGAACGAATCAGAGAAATAACCTGACCGGGGATGGTACATGTATGTCTGGGCCGTCGTACTAGCAGATTGGTGTACGTTCTGCAGTGGCGGCTGTTCTGGATATGACGAGCTAGGAAATGAGGTGTGATATGAAGTGGAAGGCTGAGCATGCGGATAAGCATAGAAATTATTGTTGGGATCACCCATGGACACGTCAATACTGATGCGCTGTGGCTGTTGGCTTCTTGACGGGTCAACATCATCATTATCATCGTCCGTGCGGAGGCGTTTTCGTGAATGTGCGGAAGGGAAGAGATCCTTGAAACGGTTGTCAAGTTTTAGCTGTGGGTGCCGTTCAAAATGTTCAGAGATTCGAGCAAACAGCTCTGAGTCCTTCTTGCCTGTCTCCGGTAGAGCAAGGGCAGCAGCCAAGTCTTCGAGCTCCTCCTTCTTCTTGGCCTTAGATAAGGTGCCGGTGAAGATACGACCGGGATCTGCCCTACGTTCGCGTCGTGCTTGTTCCTCCGCTGCTTTTTTGGCTCTCACCTCCACCTCCTTCTGCTTCTTCAGTTCTTCCTGCTCTCGAAGTTGTCGTAGCTCTTCCTGGCCTTCCTCCGACGTCAGAACCCGAGCGCTGCTGTTGATCTTATGGGCGCATTGTCGTTTCCCGGGTCCCCCTCCTTTGCCTCGAGTCGTTTCTGTAGATGCGTAATCATTTGACCGGAAAAGTAACAATGAGTTTCGGCTGCATCTTTCATTCCCCTGAGGATACTAATTTCATTCTCCAATTCATCGATTCGTGCCTCTGCCATCTTCAGCTGCTCCGTAGCTGATGGTGGCCATGGTGTGGCTGAACGAGATGCTGGCGTGGCTGAACTAGATAATGCCAGGGATTGAGAACGAGTTTTTCGATGATTTGCTGAGTGGGTAGTTGAGTGTTCGAAAGCAGGTGCTTGAGTCGAAGACGAGCCTTGAGACTCAGACGCCGCAGAGGAGAGACAGGGAACCTGAGGGGGTGGCATGCTCGCTGGTACTCTACCAAAATGTTCTATGCCAGCACACCCTTCTGGCATTTCCAACTCGGAGCTCTCTGAATCTGAATCTGACAGTTCAGAGTTGATGGTGGGCTCGTATATGGGATCATCAGAGGACAAATCAATTGTGTCGGAAGGGGGTTCGTCGACGGGGTATGTCTCAGGGAGGTGGAGAGTCGTCGAGGTGGTATAACTTGGTGCGTAGTCCTCTTCGGTGAATATTCCCGGATTCAGTGGGTTTAATCCGCAGCTTCTCCAAGCTTTCTGAATGGTCTCCTCTTTGAACGCCTCCTCCCGTGCAATCATGTATTCACGAATGAAGTCTTTCTTACTAATCGCCTTGCCAGTTTCCTCCATCACAATGGCACATCGCTTTTGCCACGCGCGCTGTAAAGGACCGAAGCAACCGACATCAAGCGGTTGAAGACGATGAGTAGTGTGTGGGGGGAGGCAAAACAGGTGTATGTCATTTTGTTCAGCTCTCTCGCGTAGCGCAATCGTCTCGTGTGACTTGTGGCCATCGTATATCAGGAGGATAGGTTTTCCTGACGTATTACGTTCAGAAGCCTGAGGAACGAAGCTCTTCTCGAACCACTGAGTCCCAATAAAGTCACTTGTCCATCCTTTTGGCGACAAGGCAACTCTGTGGCACAACGGTTGTTTTAAAAAACACGGACACTTTGGTAGCGGGTGCATACTCACAGGATATTCTCTTCCTCAAAGTATTCTTCCCTGAGCACATCCTTTCCCGAGAACACAATTCCAGGTCGCAGATCGGAACCATCCGCAAAAACACATTCGATTGTAGTGACAAGCTCCAAGCTTGCACTTTGTATCCTAAGCCGAATCTTCGAAGACCGACCATGAAGGTACTTCGTACCATCACTCTTCCGCCCTCCACCAAGCTGAATCCCTTTCTCGTCCATGTTGTAGACATTCTCCCAGGGTATGTCGTGCGCTTTCAAGAAGTCGTCAAGAAGTTTGAAGTGATGGTTGACGACAGTGGGGTTGAACATCTGTGCGCGCCTTGGATCAAGTCCAGTGGGAGGTTTAGTGTCTATATCGGGGTGACGTTCAAGAAAATGTTCCAGCCATCGAAGCCTTGCCATTGGAACCTGGCCAGTTTCCTTCAGCCCTTCTTTCAGCTTCAAGTTCTCGCTCAGCTCGCCAGCTTTCATCCGGAGGCTTCGACTAGAGTAGGGATGACCTGTCAGTGCCATGTGTTTGACCCAATGGCACATCGTCTCCTCTTGGACATTGGTAAGCAGTTGTTGGTGTTTGTGGGCATGGCTTCGAGAAACCCTGAGGTGCTTGTAGCGTCGACGGAGTGTGTGATAAGACACCTGGAATTGCTTTGCTGCAACTGCTAAATTCTTGCAAGAACCATTGTGGAGCGCATCACAGGCCTCGGTGAGTTTGGCTTCAAGTGCTGTTTCGGCCTCTAACCTTCTTTGTCGCTGAGATCGTCGAGGCCGTGCCATCTTGTGGTCAGGGTCATATTTGCAGTCCGACACATTCGGCACAAGATGCCGACGACTCGGAGGAAGATTACTTAAACTCTTGTCACGGACGGACCATCCAGACCCACATATTTTGTTCTACAACTTCATCCGGTGAGTTTTTAGCTCTGATACTTGGTAGAGACACCACTTACATACTGAATAATAATCCTCAGGTCTTACTTCGTCAGTTGATAAGCAGGATCTCTGGGATCTGGGGTTCATAAAGCAGGTGCAGGTTGACACCTGCTGACATTTTGTTAGATGACGAACTGACTACCATCACAATCACCCTCAAGTTTTTGTCCTTAGTTAGAGTATATACTTAGCCATCTCGCATAATTTTTTTCAGGACAATAGAAACACGAGAAGATGTTTCAATGTTGTGTTTTAAAAGTTTTGCACTGCAAAGTCAGTTTGGACTATTGTCACTCAAACGCGTTTGAAATGCACAGGTCCAAGTGCGGAAAGGTAGTCGAGTGCCATTTGGGCAAGGCAGGGGCGTGTGGTACGCGCATGGTCCCAGTATCCACAAACACCAAGTCAATCTCTTCATCCGATGCAATAGGCATGCTGAGGTATGATTCAATGCTGTCGTGCGAGATCTTTATGCCCGCAACCTGAGAATGATGTTCAATCATTGGTCATGGCATATAAGTTGATACAAGATAAGAATACACAGTAAAAGATCATGCATAAGTAGTATACACAGGTACACAACAATCCCAAGATACAAGAATCTTGGTAGTTTCTACTTCCTCTTCCTGAACATGACCTTTGCGTTGGAGTCTGCTAAAACTGCAGTGCTGAGATGGATACTCTCTGGAATACCTGCGCTGTCGTCCAGCTTTACATCATATGTGAGGACGATATGTGCTAACATAGTTTTCATTTCGTTGGCGACAAAGAATCGACCAGGACTAACCACCAATAAGTCTTACTGTTTATACGAGGTCTGGAGTGAAACACTTACCACGCATATTTTCCGTGTCCAAATGCCAAATACTCCGGGCTGGTCGAGACGAACTGACTTTTTGCATCCTCCCCCACCCCGTCCTGCATTTTAGCGAACCTAAATGGATCAAACACCTTCGCATTTTCATAAAGATCCTCATCAGCGTGAACACATCCAGCAGCCACAGAGATCAATGTCCCTTCTGGAATAAACGTCCCGTCAGAGAACGTAAAGTCCTTCATTGCCTTGCGGGAAAGAGTCTCTGATGGTTTCCATTCATTAATTTTTTTTCGTGCATGGGAACGGAGCAACTTGCCCGCTGAAGTCCCCTTCAACCGTTGGTTCTCTTTCAGGAAACTGTCAATCAAACGCATCTTGCGCAACGCTGTCTTTGACCAGCCTTCCTGTGCGACAATAGCTTCTACTTCTTCACGCAGGGGTTGCACATATTGAGGGTTAGCCGCAAGATAGAACAGCGCATGGGTGAAACTCTACAATCATTCGTCAGGCTCCACGATAGCCTGAGAGCATGGAAATAAACGCACGTGGGAAGTGGACTAAATCAAAGTTGAAATAAGTATCGATCTACAGAGGGTAGTCAAAGCTTACGTGGAGAGAAACAAGCGCAATGACCATCAAACGGGCTGTCAAGAACTTCGGCGTGCGCTCCTCGCCCTCTGCAAAGTCCATCATCCACGAAAGAAGATCATTCTACCAATTGACGGTAAGTCCCGCGGCAGTACCAATGAGGTCCGACGAACAGGTTTTTCAACCCAACTATCCCCGAACTTGTCAAGGCATTTCTGCCGCTCCTCGATGATTGGACCCAGATATTGCATGCCACGTGCACTGTTCCGAGCAGGGTCCTTGATGAAATGAGTCACGAAACTAATTAAATATTCAAGATAAGTATCAAGGAAAAAGCTCAGAGAAAGTACTTGCGTTTTCAAAAACGTGGGGAAGCGCTGAAGAAAAACAAATCCATTGATAACATCGACGGCGTTTTGTATGTTTAGTTCCATCCATCCAGGGTCACGGCCTAGAACAAAAAACAAAATTGAGAAACGAAAGATGGTTCATCGGGAAGTTGCGTACACAAAGGAAGACCGAAGAATGGTCTGTTGCTAGCCCTGGAAACGACCTTTCGAATTGTGTCAAAGGCCGGCACACTCCTCCAACCTATGTTCAATGCGTTCGATCCGAGTTAAACCATGATTGTCGGATGCGGTGACCCCTTACCATCGCATTTCAGATCTAGAACATCCTCAAATGAAGTGACAATCTCGTCCTTGATTTCAGGACACAAGGTCTCAAGGTTGCGGGTTAACTGTGAACGAATTATCGGAACATGATAGGGGTTGAAGTGAAGCTCTTGTCCCATGGACACAGTATAATCGGTAGACATTCGCTGTCATTAAACGATATGTATCGTGAACTTTTTTTCGCGAGGGATATGAGAAACTTGCACCTACATCTCTGATAGCCTCACAAACTGAAAGCTGGTCTTGAGGGGCATTTCGTACTTCTTCGATGTGTTCGCGACTGCTTATGATGACCAACCAGCGCCACTGATAAGCAACCTTGAACGGTTTGTACTTATACTGGAACGGACGTCAAACAAGCCCAGTGACTAGAAGTAGAAATGTATTCTTGCCGTCTCATAACCCTGTCGGATAATATCTAGGCCATTCTTCTGAAAAGTGAGGCCAAACCACCAAGTTTCGAGCCAGTTACTCGGCCCGACAGTTGGAATTGCGTCGAGACGCTAAGTAAATGTTAAGAGAGGACAGTTCAGGCTAGAGCCGTCCACGTACGTCTAACTTGCGGAGCAGCTTCACAACAACGGTAGCAATGATGATTCCAGCGATGAGGTAGATCATATCTGTGATCTGAGAAGGCGGAACTGGTCCTAGGGAAGCCCTTGAAAATTGAAAGAACGTGAATCTTTCTGGAGGCAATGAATATATAATCAATTAAACCCACAGCAACCGAATATGCGCTGCGACTCAGCCCGAATCAGGAAACAAAAATCGGCTGAATCTGTATGTCAGCGCCCAGGAAGAGCAGGTGGTTCTTTCTTCCGTCACCTTTGGACCGCTTTGGTTCCTCGCTTTACGTCCACCTGTCTGCTTCCGAGCTTCATTGTCGAGTTGCGCTGCATGCCACGTTCCACAGGCTCCTTTTCTGTCTCCAGTCGTTTATTTTTATTTTTGGTAGGCGCTTTCGTTTTGGTCGCCGAAAGCATCCGAGTGATGGAATTATAGCTAGGAGATCCATCACGAAAACCAACTTAGCGTTCCATCACCTTATTTGGATTCCTAATAAGGTCAAACGTAACAATAAGTGAAGCCACAGTACTATCAAACAACTCTTCCCACTTGTGCTTGGGCGCACGCAAATCCGGACGCACACACACGCGGTTCGGATGATCCCTCATAACCGGCATACCGATCTGAGTACGCACACTTCTGCGTGGTGGACTGATGCTGAGGTCATTGTTTATGCCGGCTGCCAAGTTCAGGGGTTTCATATGACGATGCACTGCCCAACATGAACACCGCTAATTGTCTCGCGAAGAGGTACGTGCGTAGCCATTTCACCTCACCCTCACATAATTCGGAGCTTATTAGGCTGCCATAAATAGTATAATTGGCAAGCTACTTAGCATATCAACTCCGTCACTCCACTCACTGCCAGTAAAACTGCGAATAAATTTCCGTTTACCATAACGGTGAATGCTATTAAAAGGTACGTTGAGTAGGCACACATGGCAAGTCTCGCCGCTGTTCCGCTCTGCTTACTAACCCATCCCGCTGTCCCCCGCCACTTTGCTTAGTCCCGCGCTCACTGTCCCGTGCTCGTTGTCATCCCGCGCTCGCTTAGTCCTGCCCCCATCGCTTAGTCCTGTGGTTCGACCAATATAACTCCCACGCTTGCTGTTGTCCCACCCACAGCACTGCCTCCATCCAGCAGGCTACTTAGTCCCGTCTGTCCCTGCGCTTGCTGTTGTCCTGCCGACAACTCGAATGCTGCCTCCACTCACAATGCCCCTTCAACCTGTCTGTCCCCATGCTGCTCACTGTTATCCCGCCCATCATGCCGCCATCATGCCGCCTCCATCCAGCGCCATTCCACCACGTTGCTCAGTCCCGCCCACATAGCTTCGTTCCACCCGCCTTCCTCCCACCTTCAGCATGTCACTCGACCCTTGATGCTCAGGCCCAACACCATGTTGCTCAGTCCTGCCCACATAGCTTCGCCATTCCACCCGCCTTCCTCCTGCTTCAGCACGTCGCTCGATCCTTGATGCTCAGGCCCAAACACTTGACTCGACGCATTCCACCTTCATACATCGCTCAGTTCTGCTCACTTCACTTAAACTCACTTACTACTACCATCCCGCCTAGGGATGAGCGTGGGTATGGGTATGTGGTGGGTATGGATGTGGGTTAGCATTTGCAATACCCACCAATACCCTCACCAATACCCATACCCACACCACGGGTATTTTACTTTGTAGTGTCACGGTTGACAATTTATTTACTTCCTTATTTGGCAATCACCTACAGTGATAGCAATGAGTCATCCGACCCAACATCACAGCATCCACCCCTCAGGTACATTCTACCTTCTGGAAAAAAAATTACACTACCCAGAACTCCCACTACAATGACAAAACGAGCCATCAAACCTACAGAGAAGCTCAAGGCCATCCTTCAGGACAGCCACCAATCTGGCAGGAAGCGGAAGCCAGAAGTCTCAGACTCTCTGTCCGACACACCAGCCAATCCCCCTAAAAAGACAAAATTAGTCACGGTATTGCTCGACTCGGGTTCAGAGGATGACGAGCAAAGTCCCCACCAAGCTGATGGGGTTGAGCAGGACACAGAGATTCCGGATGACGAGACTGAAAAGGGTGACCCCAAAGAGCGGGCCGAAGAGGAATCACCACAAGATGAACTTGGTGTGTCTAAATATTAATATTTTCTACATCCTCGCCACAAGTTAAATTACTTTCGACTGGCGAAATAGGAGGAAGCATGGATTCAAACTGCAGAACAACTTGTTTGTGAACAGTTCAAGTCTGCATACACTACGGAAGAGAATCACGACACCGATCTCGAGGAATTGGAGAATCCTGCAGTTAGTATCATAATCTATGTATTTAGACATGCACTGACACGATAATCTAAATCATATCATGATAACATGCATGTTTAACAGCATGTCTTCGCTGGCGCCTCCTAAATCAGCCAATTTGCTGGGGGAGTTAGACAGGTATTTAATGGCAGATGTAGAGCACGTCACCGACCCTCTTATGTGGTGGTACGAGCAGCGCATAAGCTACCCGCGCCTCTCTTGAATGGCATTAGACTACCTCAGTATTCCTGGTATCTAGTACTTTATAATTTTTTTTTGCTCACATACTAATTGCTTTTTTTAATAGCAACATCAATTGATGTCGAATGGCTCTTTAGCCGTGGCCGTCTGATCCTTATACACATGCGTTCGAGACTGTCGACACAGTCCACACGCGCTCTCGTGTGTCTCGGCTCCTGGAGTCTATTGAACCTGGTGAAAGCTGATGATTTGAAGGCTGCTGCAGAGCTGCTGGAGGTAAATGAGGAGCAGGTGTTGGAGGACAGATGGGATAAAATAACTATGTAGTTTTATTTCAATCCAATTATCTTGATTGCTTGTGAGTCGTGACATGAGAACCCATGGGTCAACCCGTTGTGGGTTTACCCACGGGTTGTTTTTTGCCAACCTGTGAGAAAACCCATACCTACAAGGTGGGTATGGGTATATACTGGGGTATGGGTGTGGGTATGGATGCTGATACCCCGGGGTATACCCACGCTCATCCCTAATCCCACCCTAGCCCCGCCCAAGTAAATTGCTTTGTCCTGCTTGATTGACTTGTTCTCAAACTTGAACGTGCTTGTTGATAGTCATTTTCGTTACTCAGTTCAACCCATGTATTAATGAAAATATGAATATCATGATGATACCAGCAATGAACTTAAATATTAGTCTACTAAGTCAAGCAAGAGTGACAGATTATGAAGTAAAACAACAGTGTTCATGTAGATACACCCCTGCCGGCTGCTTCGACAGTAGTTACAATGCGTGCCTGCTTCTTTCTAGGCCCACGTTTCTTGCCACTGTCTGAGCGGATGGCATGAGGTTTCTTCGCAATGAGAATTTGCTGTCCGTTGGCACTGGTACCCATAACAGCATTCATGAAGACAAAGTTAGAAGTGCTGGTTGCAGCAGAATTGATTGGGGCGGCGGTTGGCATGTTGGATTGTGTGTTCATGTGAGGCTTGACAGGTGTTTGAAGTTGGTCTGAGGCACCTAAGCCGGGGGCAGGATTGTTACTGTTGTTATTGTGGGTGGCCAAGTCGAGTGTGCTAGCGCCGGCAGAACTTGTAGTGGATGTGCTCGAGGTGGGTTGCCTGCCAGTGGGACCTGCAGAAATGAGTCAGCGAATCGAAAGATGCGAGCAAGGGAGTTGCTCACCAGTGCCGCTCGATGTCTTGTCTCGCATGGTCTCTACTTCCCGCTGTTCCCATTCTGTCTTTGATAATTTGCAGAATCTTGCTGCACCATTCTTCCAAGCATGGCTGAGGACCTTCAGCTCCGTATGCGAACCAATGTTGCCAGGCGAACAGAACTTGGAGAGTGGCCAGCCTTCGACGACAACACCGTATTTGCAGGTGATTTTCTCACCAAAATCTACATAGAACATTCTTGGTACATGGACTTGTGCCACTTCACCTGCCGCGGATCATCTAGAGTGAAATATACAAGAGATGAGTTTGAGGAGAATGACTTATGGAGTTTTTTGTTAATTAATGCCGCTGTTTCTGTTACAGCTGGCCCAGATAGGGTCGGATGTAGACTTGGAGGGCAAAGGCTAAGACGAAGGATTGGCCGAGCAAGCGTAATGCTTGGCGAGACACAAAGACTAAGTGTACTTATCGAGGAGGAGCTCATGAAGAGTCACGTCACTCAAGGACTAAGGACTAAGGACACACCCAAGAGGGCAGAGGATCAAAGGGACTGAGGGACGAAGGGACTTGAAGGTGGGCTGAGAACTGGGTGATATTCCAAGTAGCTCTAGCTTAGGGTTTACAAATGACAAGACGGTCCTTAAGTACTATTGAGATGGAACACGATGGAATCGCGAGGAAGGGACACGTCATCTGCAGTATGGATGAGTAAGAAGCTGCGGAGGATTAATCATACATGACAGATAGCTGATGAAGCAACAACGTCATCATGAGTCAGAGGATAAGAATAGAGATAGAGATAACTCGGAGAGGAGAATGTCGGATCATCGGCAATGTGAAACAAGACAGGAAATCGCCAGAGATCTATGATACAAAGTGAAGACAAAGTAAAGATGATAAGCGAAGCAAAGAGAGAGAGAAAAGAGACATAGAGAGAACTCAGGAGACAGTCGTAACATTACCCCCTTTGTAGCCTTGGAGTCACTATGATTACGACCAAGAGGACGTTTACAATGGCGAAGTAGATGCCAACATGTGCAGGTCCAAGAGTGTTTACTGCACATGTTGGCATCTACTTCG